>OX439483.1:210206468-210304468 GCA_949320155.1 Melangyna quadrimaculata
ATAACCCTATTACTCTCGACTATACTTTATAAAGGCATGTAGTTCGTAACTCCAGTCCAGTGCTGCGGTGGCAAGAACCCCCCCGTCGACGAGCTAGGACGTGCAACCACTAGCATGCCTCGCTGCCGTAGCCTGGGCGCCCTCTCCTTCCTGCTGCCAGGGTCAGCCTCATGCTGCTGTAAGCATGGGGTTGTAATGGTGGTGGAGGGAGAGGTTTAAGGGGTTCTCAGATTTGTCCCGAGTGTGGGTGACTAAGCAGATATACGCAAGTCTGGGAATCCCTGCCGATTAACACCAGCAGTTTCGTTACAAACAGCAATTCATAATTTTATATTCAATTTCATCTAAGATTAGCTCTAGTTCATTATCATTATTTTTTCACTTAAGATAGTTTTTTTCGGTGAAAAATATTAAATTTTACTGAAAATATGTTTCAGGTATGAGGGTTTTTTACTTAAGCGAGTTTCACTTAAGCGGAGTATTTTAAAGGTAAATCGTCGACAAATGCTCGGGGATGAGAAAAGTGTTTCAGATAAGTGGGTTTTTCTCTTAAGCGGGTTTCTCTTAAGCTGGTTTTACTGTACCTACAACAGAAATAACGATCGGTAGGAGAAATTATATAATTCAAGAATAACATTTGGTTTATAGTATTTTATATAATGCAAGAATAACGTTTGGTTTATAGTATTTTATATACCTAAGGCAAGAATAACGATCGGCTTATGGTATTTTATATACAATGAAAATGTGTGTGTAACAATATAACGATAGATACAATATAACGATAGATACTTTAGGGGTGTCTATTAATTTTTTTTTATCAGATATTCAAAAAGGGTATCGTGGATCTTGTAGTGGATACCCACACAAGTATTTCTACATCCCGGAATTTTTTTAAAATGGTACTTCTAGACCCCGCGGTCGTTTTTTATGTAAAAAACCCGTTTATTTTCAAAGTCAACAAATGATCCAGAATTTTGCGTATCAAAAGATATTTTTGTTGACTCACTTGGGATGCTAATAATAAAATAGCTTAAGTAACTGCCCTTAAAATTTCAAAATATGCCTGTTTTATTCGATAAATGGCCGAAAACCCCCCAAAAATCGGTTGATTTTATAGCTTTTCTCGATTTTAAAGACCTCCATGGGTTCAGGAACGAGCAAGTAAGACTCATATCAGAGGTAATTTCGTGTTTTGAACTCAAATCTATCATCCGTTTTTCGCGAGATTTTGTAAAAATTAGAAATGCTCTTTTTCAAAACAAATGCACTGATTCATCAAAGCACTGCACTATGACTCATGTTCATGTATGAATAGGTGCATTTCACCGATCAACAAATGATCTTTGGAAAAAAACGTGTTTTTTACATAAAAAACGGTCGCGGGGTCTGGAAGTACCATTTTAAAAAATTTCCGGGACGTAGAAATACTTGTGTGGGTATCCTATACAAGATCTACCATACCCATTTTGAATATCTGACAAAAAAAAATTAATAGACACCCCTAAGATACTTGGTAGCATGCGGTACCTAAACATATATACGTATAACTACTACAGTTAGTACATCAACTTCTGAATTTTTAAGGAACAATACCCCAAAAAAATGTTCCCTGAGGAGATGTTCAAAAGCTACTCAGAGGAATCTTTTAATTGGCCAACAACGGGTTTCATCTTTGGAAACAACTATAAAAGAACACATATGTTTTGCTTCTAGAAGAGGAGGTTAGAATATGTAGACTTAATCTCGAAACGGCTAGGGATTCCTTTGAAAAAGAGTTTAGTGGAAGTCTGTCCATTGGTCTTAACATAATCGGTGCAAATGCTAGAAAGAAATTCTAACACTTCGCCGAAAGGCTATAGATATGCCGATGAAATGAAATTATTAGCACTTTCGATTAAATTTACCTCTCCTGTAACATACAGGTTAATTACAGAGACATTAGGATTGCCATCAGAGAAAACCTTGCACACATTTATTTCTGCTTGGCCTAATCAACCTGGCAATATTGATTTCAACATTCAAAGTTTAGAACTAAAAATGAGACAACTTCCCCAAGAAAACTTCGAGAAGGATGAACTGTGAGGATTTAATTTTAAAAGTAGGAGATTTGCTCCGGAAATACAATACCATAATCGGACATCTGCCAGATACAAAGCAAAATATAAGAAGGCTGAATATGTTTAAGAAAAAGTACATAAATCTGTATACAGGAGGATGAAAACGGTAAGTTCTTTAGATTAATTGTTTATGTGTTGCTCCAATAAGTATTCAAATTCTTATCTAATTTTTAATTTTGTTTATTTAGTAGATGAGGAACCAAAACCCAAACCACCAGTAGGGCTTTTTGAGCGAGAAATCCAGGAGGTGCACGAAATATCCCTTGTAATGGCGAAAGAGGATAAGTTGTTCGGCGAAACACCACCTTAGTAAGTGGAAGAGAAAAATTTGGAGTCACCAAAAAAAAAACAGTTCAACTCACCAAGTGCTTCCTCATTTCAGGCTCCAATGTTACGGACCCGGGGGAACACTTCATCCAAGGCTGCCACCGTACACATGGTTGTCGCATCAAACGGCATAATACTGTCGGCAAAAGTCTGGTGGATCTTAGAGACTGAGAGAAAAAAGGGAAATGAATTTTTTTTTATAATACAAATTTTATATACTACTGAAATACATCAGCCAAGTAGAATACTTAGCATTATTTAATGGGACTTGTTTAATTATTATTGATTCAATATAGCTTTTAACGGCCTTTAGTCCATAAAAATTGGCTTTTCGTCCCGGCGTTCTCACTTGGACTCTTCAGTTGACAGTGAGGGCCTTGTCAAGACGCAATTTTTATTAAGTTCAGTGCAGCTTACATCAATTTTACAGCGAAAATCAATTGTGAACTATATCCAACCCAATTAGAATTTCTAATCAAGAACTGTTGGAAATTTTGTTACCCGTGGCCTGGCATTGTTTACATATGAGAGTTTTTTTATAATACAAATTCTATATACTACTCAAATACATCAGCCAAATAGAAGACTTAGCATTATTAAATTGGACTTGTTGTATTATTATTGATTCAATAAAGCTTTTAACGGCTTTTAGTCCATAAAAAAGGGATATTACTCGGAGAACATCGACCTGGTGAATCAACTTGCAGCCCACAAGACATGCATTTTGCGACACGTCATCAAAATCAGCAGACTTCTTGCGAGTACTTGGTCTTTTCAAGAATAAAATAGCTTAAGTAACTGCCCTTAAAATTTCAAAATATGCCTGTTTTATTCGATAAATGGCCGAAAACCCCCCAAAAATCGGTTGATTTTATAGCTTTTCTCGATTTTAAAGACCTCCATGGGTTCAGGAACGAGCAAGTAAGACTCATATCAGAGGTAATTTCGTGTTTTGAACTCAAATCTATCATCCGTTTTTCGCGAGATTTTGTAAAAATTAGAAATGCTATTTTTCAAAACAAATGCACTGATTCATCAAAGCACTGCACTATGACTCATGTTCATGTATGAATAGGTGCATTTCACCGATCAACAAATGATCTTTGGAAAAAAACGTGTTTTTTTACATAAAAAACGGTCGCGGGGTCTGGAAGTACCATTTTAAAAAATTTCCGGGACGTAGAAATACTTGTGTGGGTATCCTATACAAGATCTACCATACCCATTTTGAATATCTGACAAAAAAAAAATTAATAGACACCCCTAAGATACTTGGTAGCATGCGGTACCTAAACATATATACGTATAACTACTACAGTTAGTACATCAACTTCTGAATTTTTAAGGAACAATACCCCAAAAAAATGTTCCCTGAGGAGATGTTCAAAAGCTACTCAGAGGAATCTTTTAATTGGCCAACAACGGGTTTCATCTTTGGAAACAACTATAAAAGAACACATATGTTTTGCTTCTAGAAGAGGAGGTTAGAATATGTAGACTTAATCTCGAAACGGCTAGGGATTCCTTTGAAAAAGAGTTTAGTGGAAGTCTGTCCATTGGTCTTAACATAATCGGTGCAAATGCTAGAAAGAAATTCTAACACTTCGCCGAAAGGCTATAGATATGCCGATGAAATGAAATTATTAGCACTTTCGATTAAATTTACCTCTCCTGTAACATACAGGTTAATTACAGAGACATTAGGATTGCCATCAGAGAAAACCTTGCACACATTTATTTCTGCTTGGCCTAATCAACCTGGCAATATTGATTTCAACATTCAAAGTTTAGAACTAAAAATGAGACAACTTCCCCAAGAAAACTTCGAGAAGGATGAACTGTGAGGATTTAATTTTAAAAGTAGGAGATTTGCTCCGGAAATACAATACCATAATCGGACATCTGCCAGATACAAAGCAAAATATAAGAAGGCTGAATATGTTTAAGAAAAAGTACATAAATCTGTATACAGGAGGATGAAAACGGTAAGTTCTTTAGATTAATTGTTTATGTGTTGCTCCAATAAGTATTCAAATTCTTATCTAATTTTTAATTTTGTTTATTTAGTAGATGAGGAACCAAAACCCAAACCACCAGTAGGGCTTTTTGAGCGAGAAATCCAGGAGGTGCACGAAATATCCCTTCTAATGGCGAAAGAGGATAAGTTGTTCGGCGAAACACCACCTTAGCAAGTGGAAGAGAAAAATTTGGAGTCACCAAAAAAAAAACAGTTCAACTCACCAAGTGCTTCCTCATTTCAGGCTCCAATGTTACGGACCCGGGGGAACACTTCATCCAAGGCTGCCACCGTACACATGGTTGTCGCATCAAACGGCATAATACTGTCGGCAAAAGTCTGGTGGATCTTAGAGACTGAGAGAAAAAAGGGAAATGAATTTTTTTTTATAATACAAATTTTATATACTACTGAAATACATCAGCCAAGTAGAATACTTAGCATTATTTAATGGGACTTGTTTAATTATTATTGATTCAATATAGCTTTTAACGGCCTTTAGTCCATAAAAATTGGCTTTTCGTCCCGGCGTTCTCACTTGGACTCTTCAGTTGACAGTGAGGGCCTTGTCAAGACGCAATTTTTATTAAGTTCAGTGCAGCTTACATCAATTTTACAGCGAAAATCAATTGTGAACTATATCCAACCCAATTAGAATTTCTAATCAAGAACTGTTGGAAATTTTGTTACCCGTGGCCTGGCATTGTTTACATATGAGAGTTTTTTTATAATACAAATTCTATATACTACTCAAATACATCAGCCAAATAGAAGACTTAGCATTATTAAATTGGACTTGTTGTATTATTATTGATTCAATAAAGCTTTTAACGGCTTTTAGTCCATAAAAAAGGGATATTACTCGGAGAACATCGACCTGGTGAATCAACTTGCAGCCCACAAGACATGCATTTCGCGACACGTCATCAAAATCAGCAGACTTCTTGCGAGTACTTGGTCTTTTCAAGAAGCTTCTGGCTGGGATCGCAACAAGAGTACTGCAAGAAAGTTCACCAACTGGTTATGTTGAAAATTAAAAATAAAAATAAAAATAGAAATAAAAATTAATTTTCTACATAAACTTTTTAAATTTGTTTTTTATTTATTTAATAAAGTGTCATAACTTTAATTATTTAATAGCGACGCGTTTCGGATATTTTTTCATCCATCATCCGGCTTATTTATTTTATTTTTCAACAAAATCATATACGACAATAACAATACAACTGGAATAGGTGGAACAGACTTACTGGAGTGGTAAGAACAGGAGTAGGCTAAACTAGCTACATCCTTTGGGGAACTCGCCCCACACAATCTATAAATCCGCAACGAGAAATAAGGCAGCTCATGACGTAACATCCCGTGTGAATATGTGGATTTGGTTGGTGAGTCCAACACTACTGATGAAATCGATTAACTCAGTAGTGAACAATAGTTTCCCACATAGCAAAAAAAAATAATAATTGAGGTGCAATTTCGCTTTTAATTGTTTAACAGCAAACCAACCAACATTATTGTGGTGAAACATGCAGCAACATAATTTGAAGTGGTTAACATGACGAAGAACTTCCAACACTTAAGGTAGAACTATAATAGTCGGAAGCTAATTTCGAAACCGAACGTAAAGTAACTCTGCGAAACGTCAAATTGACAAGTTACCCATAATTAGCTTAAGTATGTCAAAATGAAATGAAGTATTTCCTGCATTTTCGTTTTCTTAAAGAAGTTGTGTTGTGTTTATTTGATATGACTGCTCTTATGCGAAATTATTATAAAACTTAAAAAAAAAAAAAACAAAAAAAAAAACTAAAAAAAAATGGAAATGTTTTTTTTTTTATATTCTTTGTTTTATATATTTTATTTTTTTATTCTTATTGTTTTTTTTTTTATTTTTTGAATTTTATAAATGAATTAAAAGTGCGCTCATGCGCTCATTTATTGATGAGAACATTCGTCTATTTTTGTAATTATTTAAATATTGGAAGTGAAGAACTCATCGTTATGCATTGTTAAATGCTAGCGAACGGTGTGTGGTCGTGTGGAGGACCTTGACAGGCCGTCAAAATGGACAACATGACGTGATCACGATCTAAACCGAGACTTCTTATCTTTATAGCTGAAGATCATTATAGGGGTTACCTTTCACAATAATAGGCCAATGAAGGTAGCAAAGGATTTGTCTCTTAGACATATGGGAGGGCTGGCCAAGCTATGCGGATAACACCTGGCAAAACTCTTTTTGGTCTTAGCGAACTATTATTCTGGCGAGACAATGGAGTGAAGATGTCATTCTTTTGATAAAAAGAAATTAAATTTAGGATATATAGGAGATTATAGAGGGGGGGTTAAATCGTACTTAGGATATAGGTTTTAGGTTATAAATATAGATTAAGGGTTTAAGAACTTGTTTCTATCTTTCCTCAATATAGCTTTGTATGCAAGCAATGGAGGAACTAAATGCATTAAATGAAATGTACGAAACCAAAAAAAGGAAACGCTCATGTGCGGTACATAAAATTAATCGGGATAGAAATAAAAATGTTTTTTTTCAAAGTTCCTTTTCTAAGAATGAAAGAACTCGATGTTGGGCAGTTTTTCATCTATACGAGGATGAGCCCTGAGCACTATGATGTACTACTTATTTTGCTAAAACCTTTTATCTCCAATGCTATTATACTCCACTGCCGGAAGGTGCTTCTTTTTTTTTTAACTCCCTTACAAACTTCTCGTGCTGCGAAGTGCACTTCGCGTTACATTCGGAGGCTAAATAGAAATTAGTTAATTAATAATCAAAATAATAAAAGCCGCTAAGCAACAATTTGCTTACAAGTTTTGCTGGTTATTGTGACAATGTTCTGCCAAATCTTTTCCTTCTGAGTTCTGTTGTAGTAAATTTGCTATTTTTTATCGTATAACGACGGGTTTGCTTGAGCCAACCCAATAATATTTGTTATAAAATCAATGTCATCGTCTATTTCGTTCGACATTATTTGAAACCGTTAATTTTTTCTTAATAAAAGATGCATTATTTTTCTACAAAAAAAAATTAGTCAAAACACAACCACGCGCCAATTTCTACTTTTTATTATGATTTTTGTCAGTTCCCTTTCGCAGGAGCGCTGGATGAGCGCTGTCGCTACCGATAGCGAAAGTTAACGAAGACTTAACGAAAATTACCAAATCGCAGTTATGGGCAACTCATCTAAATTCTTTGTATTCGCTCGGTTTCGTTCGACCGAATAAGCTAACTTCTGTCTATTATAGTTCTACCTTTACGCCGCCGTTTTGGATTTAGTATTTCATCTCGTTCTCATATACCGCTATTGTTATCAGTTGAATCAAAAACTATGATGGTATTCACTGAGTTTATTTTATGTTTGTGTCATAAGCTACATTTGTATTATATTTATGTAGAAATTAGAAAACAAAAAAAAGTTCTTCATACCTAATATACATATTCATTCATACATACCTACCTACATAATATTTGAAACTTTATTATGATATTTTCTTGTTTCAACCTTTCAAGCATTTTAATTAAAGATCGTGTCGTTTTGAACAATTCCTATGATTTATGGCACATTAATTTCATACATTATGAACAACCTGAAAACTTTGCTTTGCTTGCTGAGGTTTCATAAAGAAACCAAAAAATAATATAAACGAAAATCGCATGTTTACGCTCAAAACATGTAAGGGTGGTTCAAAGAGGCTGGCGACTTGTTCTTTGAGTAAAAACTTTTCTTTCCTTGTTTTAGATTTTTTTTTGTTTACCTTCATATAGGTATAATGCTTTCATAGCATCTTTCTTTTGCTGTGGTTGATTGCTGGTTAAGGAATTTGCCTAGACAGGGGTAAAGGTATTTGTGTATATATGTAGGTATAAAAATAGCGAAAGCTTAGCTCTTTACCTGTTCTTGCTTCTCTTATCTGGCGCTATTGTTCATGTTCATGTATTGCTACGCTACTTCTCGTCGCGTTGTTTTAGTCGTATAGCCGTGCGTCGTGTTTATGACATGCCTACATAGGTACACAATATGCGATTCAGCAGCAGTTAGCTATGTTAAGTAAAAAGTTTGTCAGTTTTTTAAATTTATGATTTTGCTTTAAGTTGGAAGCCTTACATTATAAGATATTTATTACGATATTTGTTCAAACTGTTGTTCTATTCTCTGTCTACATCTACGAGTAGGTACACCAAATATTTGGGTTAGTGCTATTTTTTACGTGAGACGTGCTTAGGCTTTGAGGAAATGGTGGAATGTCCTCACTACGACTACATGCACGTATTTGAAATTACTACGACAAGCAGTCACGCATTCTTTAACTCTTGCTAATGAAAAACCCACTTGAAAGTGATGATTTACGGCGACACATCACAAGATCCTGTGGCATTTATTTTTTATATTAAATAAATAAAGATATGATGTTATTTTACAATACCCACCCTAGGTACCTTAGCATATTTTAAACTATGTATGTAGCAGGCACGAGGCGTGACTATTTTGGAAGCGGAAGCACTCAACGTTAAACTTAAAATTAAAAGTCCTTTATTCAAGAAAATAGCGCTATAATGGGACTTTATTATTTGTAAAAGCAAAAAATAATAATATAATTAAAAGGTTGTTAAGTTTTGATCATACAAATTTATCTATGATCATAGAATATTTTTCTTTGTCTCGAGATTATTTCGCTTTGATTGCACACTCACGAAATCCTCAACTTTAAATTCGTAAACGAAACACCATCCACCTTCTGATAAATAAACATTTACAGTTGACAATGCGATTTGCACACACACAGACAAAAAAACACAACACGGAACACACAATTTATTATTGAACTTTTCTACTCCTTTGACAATGAAACTGAACTCATTTACAGTCAGAGAAAGAATACAACTCATATCTCTCCTTACCTGCTCTACTTTTATTCTTACAAATATTCATAATGAATTCACTCAATTCATTCATCACTTTTTATTTGAACGGCAAGAAATTAAAAAAAATTTACTTCCAATCAGCGCTGCCGCTGAAAAAAAAATCTTAGTGCCACCAATTATTTTTTTGAGTGCCAAAAAGTGAAAAAAATCGCATATTCAAACAAAACAATAACTATTCTTTGTTTACATATTTCACTATTAACAAAATAAAATTATTAAATACAAAAAAAAAAACAATAGCAAAATTCATTTGCATATTTTATATAAGATATATGATATCATATGATAGGTATAAAAAGGCACGGTAGTGCCTAGGCAGACTGCACTACACCCTTTTTAGAGGATCAAAACTTAAAATTCACAGTATTTGCTAAGCTTATCAGGTTCAGCCGATTCACCAAGTTTAAATTTTTTAGCATAAGTGGCTTCTGATGATGTAAAATACTAAGTTTTCATTAGAGCCGAAATGAGGTGATTTCGAAATTTGGCTAAAAAGTGTTTTCATTATCAAATTTGCTTATTTCATTTGACATCTCATTTCATTCTGAATTTGGAATGGCAGTTAGACGTTTATTTTTGTTGTTTTCTCTTTCTGTTTTATGTTTGTTGAGTATAGTGCATTGATATTTTCATGCAAAAGCTTTTAAGAGCTTTTGAAACTGATTCCCGCTGGATGCATTGACCTAATTTCCAACCTAATTTCGTTCAAATGAGGTTTAAATTACCTCATTGCGAAATGTGATTTTGTATGGGAAATTAGGTAATTTCGGATCTCATTTGGAAATTTTGCAACGAAATTACCTCATTTGGCCCAGTGAAAACGGCATATAAGACTGCAAAAACCGTAACTGACTTACTGGACTCACTGACTGCCCATCAAAATTATGGAACACTTCCCAAAATCTTAGAATCATCTAAATTCAAACAACGGTAGGCCTTGTGGTGCGTACAAAGGAACAAATCGAAAATTGATGATTTTTGATTCAGGGGGCGTGGTACCTGCCCATTTTCACAGAATTGATATCATTAATATCGAGCACCTCTGACTGTCGTAAACTGATCTAATTTGGAAGACTGGTAGATCATGTTATCAATTCAAAGGAGATATTGGAAAATTTGAAATTAGCCATTGAGGGGAGCGGCACCCACCAATATTCTCAGAATTGATATTAATTATGTGGAGCACTTTTGACCGTCGTAAAATGATGAAAATTGGTAGAGCGATACGACTTGACATGCAAGAAAGGGGAAAATTAAAAATTTGAAATTTTACATTCAGTGGGTGTGGCAACCACCTATTTTCAAAGAATTTAATAGAGACAGCACTTCTGCTTGGTGCAGAATTATGAAATTTTATATGTATTTTTTCAGGTTGGTTTTCAGGTGTAGGTATACAAAGAAAAATTGAAATTATGAAATTTTCATGCAGGGCATCTTCACATTAAATACTTATTTTTTCTTATGAGGCTTTCAGTGGCCTTTTATTTCACCCACTTTTCCTGATAAAAAAAATCGAGAAATTACACCAAAAACATAAATGTTAAAAAAGAAGCCAAGTTCTTCTATAGGTTGGTATAAAAAAACCTTTGCGTACCAAGTCCGCCGTTAAAAGTAGTGAGATCTAAAGTGCTCCAAGTTCTAAGTTTTTTAATGTTACATATTAAATATTTTAAGTAGTGTAATAACGAAGCACCTCAAAATTATGTATTCGTGTTTTACTCATTTCTTTTTTAAATTCGATTCAATTCTGATTTAGTTTTAAGTTTCTGTTCTACTTGATGCTTCATGCAACATTCAAAGTTGATGGATGGAATTTAATAGAAGTAGTGACAGTGACAATGGCATAAACAAGTCTTTCATTAATTTTTTAGGCATCCAACAGTGACAGCGGCATATAAAAATCTTTCGCTAGCTATCCTAGGAATCCAACACAATGTTCACTGTAGTAGATTTTTGACGGGCTTACAAAAAAGAGAAACAAGTGTAGGAATGTTTGTAAATTGTATAAGAAAATTAAATTTTTAAAGTTTTTTATTTTCATTTAAAAAAAAGTTCCAAATTTTAAACTTTGAGTGCCAATGAGTGCACTTTTGAGTGCCAAAGTGCCAAACTCATTTGAAAGTGCCATTTTGGCACTAAAGTGCCACTTTTGGCAGCGCTGCTTCCAATGAGATTGAGTGAGAGTTGAGAATAGGCGATATACAAGAATGCCTTGCTGGTATGCATTCCAAATATTTGTTAGCAAGCACTTTTTTTGAGTGATTTTGTGCATTCCCAGTGCTTGGAATTGAAGGGATATTATGACCTTTTGTAGTTGTAGTTAACATTTTTTTTCTGAATGACTTTTATAATGATAATTCATTAATTTACAGAAGAGATTAAATAAAATTCGATTAGGTTAGTTTCGAATTAATAATTCTTTGCTAAAATCGTATAATTTTTTGAATTGCCTAACGGAAGCACTCATTCCACTCAATATATGGACGCTTCGTCCCTGGTATGTAGATATTACAGAACTTAAACAAAGGTGACAAAAATAAAACAATACAAATCCAAAACTACCTATTGTGTCGTAGCGGGAGCTACTGCTAATCATGTACACTCTTCAGAGTGCGGTAATGTCCGACAGTGGAGCGATGCAGTATATGACTATATGTGTGAATAATATAACTATACTCTTCTAGCTTTACTTAAAATATTTTGTATTTGTTTTTTTGATATTAATGTCAATAAAATTATTATTGTTTTTTTGTATAATGAAACTTATAAGTTCATCTTTTTTCTGTTCAATTTATATTAAAGAATAAATAAAATAATATTTGGAAGAGATTAATTATTTGAGATGAATTCCCAAAAGGTAAAAGAATAAAAGATGCATTTAAGATCCACTTTTTCCAGCTGAACTATCGACATGGTCCTTCGAGCCGGATAAGAACTGGATGATCTATGGATGTTAGAAATATCATGTCGATAGTTCAGCTGGAAAAAGTGGATCTTAAATGCATCTTTTATTCTTTTACCTTCAAAAACTTAAATACAAATTATTGGGGAGGGGCAAAAGTTTCGTATCAATGCAAACCGGATTGCATAAACCTGGCAGCGATACCGCGGACCTAAGACCACTCAAATGCATTTTCGAAACACAAAAGAAAGGAGGAAAGAATTAAATGTTTTATACGCTCGAAATTTAAGCAATATCATGTCGTATAAAACCACTTTAATGCACTGTCAAAATGCAATACAAAAAATTGAAGTTTGTTATTTGTGTTGTATGTATTTATTTTATTTGTATGGTATTTATGAGATTTAACACATACCTTAACAAAACACATGATATTAAACGGAGAGCGATAACATTGACCTAAGACCACTAAAATGCAATACCAAAATGATTAGATGTAAAACAGCCTTATACCGCTTCAAAGCTCCTGTAGTTTACACGGATGTACACAGAAGTTTGGAGCGGTATAAAGCTATTTTGCATCTATCAGTTTTGTGTTGCATTTTAATATTGCATTTAAGTGGTCTTAGAATCTCGCTATCACTGCCAGGTTGATTGCATATAGTTTCCACAGAGAAGAGATCTTTTACATCTTAAATTTTTTGTTTGCATTTTATAAGTGCATTTCGATGGTCTGCGGTGACCCTCGCAGGTTGATAAAAAAAATAGCAGGAATATTGAAAAAAATATCTACATTACATGCATATTGCATGCACTAGGTTTTTGTCCTTTTTTATCTGAACAAATATATAACTCGTTTTAAAGATTTCACACGACTAATAAACAACACAAATACGACTTTAATTCGATTTAATACTAGACTCGGAATAATGATAAAATATGAACAGTCGTATGCAATGTAGTCCGTTTCTCAATATTTGTAGAAGTGAAGTCGGATATACGACTTTTGGAATACCAACATACGACGAATACGAGTCATACATACGAGTTTCAGAATATGGGTGACTATTTTAAATTCAAAATATGATGAAAAATTTAAAAATTTCAAGTAATAAATTGAACACAATTATAGTTATAACCTTTCTCTACAAATATGCTATACATTTTATAATCTAACGGGGAACAAGTAGGGTCAATTTAATAAAATCAATCGACACTTTATTATATAATATTGTGGTGCTATATCTTGAAAGTTTTTTTGACTTACATGAAATCTTAATAAACAGAAATGTAGTAAATTGTATGTTCTATAAAAAAGTATCGAAAGTTATTTTTGGTTCGGATGGACATTGGATGAGATAAACTTGAAAACCCATTTTTAAAATCGAACATTTGCTGATTTTTCAACAATAACTTTTTATAGGAAGGATCTATTAAACAAAATTTTAAGACAAAAATTGTAGAGAACATGTCAACCTACAAAAGTAAATAAAAGTAACTACTCTACGACTAATAGCGGTTGAGAAAATTGAGTAAAGCCTTTTAAACACCTTTTTCAAAATAGCGGACGACACAGAGGGTTTTTTTTATTGGAAAATTGTGGTTTTAGAATCCCCAAGAGGTACTCTTTAAAATAAAACAATAAAATTCTCCTCCCGAATGTTTGTAGATATTATTGCTAACATGATTGGACTACTACAGTTTTCATAAGTTTGAAAGCCTTCTTAAGCCATCTATGGTTGTCTGTACTGACTGATGTATTATTGATGTCCTTATTGGCCCATTACCAACCTGACGCAACTTTAATGCAAGGAATAATCAATAACGAGGATAGCGGGTATGTTTTTTGAACAAAATTATGTGATTATACAAGACAGAGGATTAATATACTGTTTTACAGAATTTTTTTTTCAAAACAAAAAGAAGTTAAATATTTAAAAATTAAAAGAAAAACACAAAAAGAAAAAAAAAACATTGTTCTCTACGCGACAACAATTGGCAACAAGCAGCGCGGCACGACAGCTTCTTGTTACTCTTGTTACTCACTGACCTACCATCTACTTTACGGAGGGGTATGTATGCAAAGACTACACAACACACCCCGTACAGATTTTGAAAAACCGTTTTCTGTCCCATTCCCACAAGAGAGGAATGGGATGCTGGTTTACAACAATCAGACCGGTGGTAGAAATGTATACCGACGGATCGAAGATGGATATGGGTGTAGGTGCGGGATTCTTCTCAGAAACTCTCAATTTAGGTGCCAGTTATTGAAAACCATCATTGAAAAAATTTATTGTCAATTTTGAGAGATTTTGAAGAAAAAGTAAATGATTATTTTGATGCCAAAGTAAAGTTAATTGATTTAATAATTATTTCTAGGTAAAACAAAATTCAATTTAGCAAAACTTTTCTCATAAAATGACTTTTAATTTTTCAATGATGAACTACCTTACCAATGATCATTTAAAAAATTAAAAGTTACTTTATGGGGAAGATTTGGGTCAAAATGAATTTTTTTTTGGGGGAGAAATAATTTTGAAGTCGTAACCTATATTTCTGCATTTAAATATTCAATGATTTAACTTTCAAAGGGTCTCAAAATCAACAGCTAACTTTTTCAATGATGGTTTTCAATGATAGCTATAACTGGCACTAGGGTACAGCAGTGTCTTCCAAGCGGAGCTTCATTGACAGTAGCATCTTAGGGTACCATAAAAACAAAATGGGACTTAATACTGTATATCTATGCAGAGGCTGCGGAGACGAAGAAGTAGAGGAGGACACCCTTCACTACCTAGGTCACTGTCTGGCACTCTGCAACATTAGGAAAACATTTTTGGGTAGCTACTTGTTCAACGATTTGGCAGAAATCTCGAAGTCAACAGATAAGAACATCTTAAATTTAATGAATTTCATCAACGCCCCGAAGTGGCTCGATGCTCCATAGGATGTAATAAGTTATTTATTTTAAGGTGATGGTCAAATACATCGGGGTATCACAAAGGATCAACATTGATCAAAGTGTGACGGGAACAAGATCTACCGGCAGCCCATCTACCTAACCTAACATAACCTACCATCCTAATAATAATTATTCGGATGTATCATTTTTATATGTAATGAGATTAGTTAATTAGCATGCGACACTGGTGAACGTTTTTGCATCAACTAAATACAACATGGCTGCTACCAGGAATAAACCTAGGATTCTGATCTGTATAATGATTTCTCTATGGTAAATGTATTATCATAATGATTTATCTAAAAAAAAAACAAAGAAAGTGTTTTACATAAAGAGCTACCCAATTCAACACCAATTGATAGGCAACTACAGCAGTAGATCGGTTCCCATAACTACTCAATTTGGATTCGAATTTTCATACAGGCACAATACCGCTGAGGGTTAAACCGTTGTCCAAATTCACCGACGTTTCCAGCGGTCGGGGGTTCAAACGAGAACGATTCAAACTAACTTAAATACAAAGTGTGCAGACAAAGTGTACACCAACAAAAAGGTACTCCCCATAAGGCTGAGGTTTGATTTGTTTACATTTATTTTCAAATTGTGATATAAAGATTGAATATATATATATATATACTCATTCATAATCCAAAAAGTCTCCGCATAGGAGTTAATTTTTTTTATATCTGCAAAACAAATATTAATGTACAATAATAGAGTTAAAGTGGGAACACTGCACTGGTTATAACACGTGGCTTCTTCTCGCTTCTAAACCAAATTCCAATAATTTATTTGAACGAAGGATACCGTTATGTATTTTATAACGCCGAGTGTTTTAAAAATAGAGAAAAAAGTTTTCGATCTCATTTTTATGTTAAAGTTGGCAATTAAAGGTTCATCATCACATTTTTTTTTGTTTTTAGGTAAGTTTAAGCATTTTTAATGATATTTCAGTTTAAAAATATCTATTCCCCATAAGGAAACGAAAATGGCAACTAAAAATAAGCAAATACCCTTGGCCAACAAACAAATTATAATTGACTTTTGAAGTGAGGGAAAATCTTTGGGTGAAATTTCCAAAATAGTCAAAAGACCACGTTCTTCAATTCAATATGTGTTAGAAAATTATAAAAAAACAAAAACAATTTCAAAGAAACCAAGATCTGGCCGCCCAAAAAAGATTGATCGTCGTACGGACAGGAGATTATTAAGGAGTATAGCAGAGGATTCCAAGCAAAGTGCCCCAGTTCTCGCAGGCAAATTGGAAACTAGCGATGGCATTGAAGTTTCGCCCCAAACCATTAGAAACCTTTTAATCAGAAATGGTTTTCATGGTAGAGTGTGCCGGAAGAAGCCAATCATTGGAAAGGCAAATAAAAAAAAACAGGCTGTAGTCGCAATCTCACACTAAGAGAAGGAAAATTCTTTTTGGGACCAGGGCCTTATTTCATAAACATTGGCAGGTGACATATGACAATTTGTAAATTTACAACTTGACAATTGTCAAAATCTGTTCCATAAACAATTTGACAATTTTGTAGAATTGTTGGAAAATACCTGACAATTGTCATCTTTTCGTTCCATAAAGAAATTGTCATGACAATGAATTGTCAAGTATTTTTCCACAGTTGTCAGGAATTTTCGACAAATTTGTACTAACAATTTTTTTATGAAATGAAAAAAAAATTACAATTTACATATTTGTCAGTATTTAATTGACAATTGCGACAGGAAACTCAGTAACCGTCAAGTGTTAACAGTGAAAAGACATAAAATGATAAACGATATATATATTTTCAAGTGAAAGTGATGACGATTCTCAGTTGGGTCTCCGTGTAATACGTCGCCGGAGCCCTCGAAATTTTAAGAAGATAATAAATAATGATTTCAAATCGTTAAATGACCTACAATTTAAAAAAAATTTGGTATCGGAAAAACAGCCGCGGAACATATTCTATCGAGAATTGGTGCACGTTTACAGCATCCCACAAAGAGGAATTACTCTCTGGATGCTAAAACCCAACTTGTATGTGGATTAGATTGACTTCGAAGTGGAGCTCAGTACCATGTAGGTGCCGATGGACACTAACTTTAGCACACATATTTTAAGAATGTTATTTATTTTCAAACTCTCGATTTTTAACAACTCAATTTGTTTTTATTATGTTTTATGCACTTCACTTTTTAATAATAAAACACGATTTAGCAAACTGTGACATTTTAAAATTGAAAGAGTGCCAACGTTCCGTTACTTCTAATCTAGCATCGAAAAAATTGGTCGAGAAACGATGAAAATTGAAACAAAATGCAAAGGTTTTGTTCTATATTTCATCGTTTTTCGATCATAACACAATTTCAAGATTATAAAATGAAATTGTCACGACAAATTTAACAGTAAGTATAGGTAAGTATGACAAGGACAAAATAGTCACGACAAATGTGTCAGTATATGACAATGACAAAATTGTCATGATCAATTTGTCATTGTATTTTTCTGACAAATTTGTAACCTGTCAATATTGTATGAAATACAGATTTGTCAGACAAGTGTGACAAATTTGTAGAATCGTCACCTGTCAATTTTTATGAAATAGGGTCCAGGTTATATTTACTGACGAAAGCAAATACAACATCTTTGGTTCAGATGGACGCCATATATTGTGGATAAGGCCCAACACTGCTCTGAATCCTAAAAATTTGATACCTACTGTGAAGCACGGCGGCGGCGTCAATGTCAAGGTGTGAGGGTGTATGGCATTTTCTTGTTCTCATAGAAAATACCATGGATGAATTTGGATATTTGAATATTCTTAAGGAAATCCTTCATTCAAGTGCCCAAAAACTACGCCTGGGCAGCAACTTCGTATTCCAACAGGACAATGATCCAAAACATACATCCATGGTGGTAAAGGTAAAGGTTGCTTACAATGTTCGTACGCAAGTGAAACATCCTGCTCAGTCTCCAGATCCACAAAAAAGTTTGTCAGCATACAATCGCCAACAAAAATGACCTCAAAACGATCCTACTTGAGGAATGGAACAACATTTCGCCAGATACGACGGCCAAACTTGTCCATTCGATGAGACACAGATTGCAGGAGGTGATCAAGAACAGAGGAGGTCCTACAAGCTAGTTATTAAGTTTGTTTTTTCCTTAAGTTGAGTGATTTTTTTTTAACGAAAATCAATCAAAAAATAAACTGTAGGAAGACTTTTTTGTTACTTATTTTTTCTTTTTCTGCTGTGAATTTTTGTTATTTTAAGTTTTTAAAATAAAATGTTATATATTTTGTCGAAAAAATTATTTGTTGCTATCATTTCTTTAATTCCTGGTTCTTTTCAAAAAGTTTTGATATCCTTAATTCTATATTTTTATTTTTTTTTTTAAATTGCTGCTGTACGGAGACTTTTTGGAATATTTCTAATTGTGTACCTTTATATTTATCTATCCTAATACATATAAATTATTACGCGAGTTAATGAGTGGTTACAATGGGGATTAAAGATTTTAAATTAATTATGTGTGGTTAAAAGAATAATTCGATGAGGAAACTATAATTTTATTATTAGATTTTTCGATTAATAGTTTAAAGTTAATTTTAACTTGTTTAAAATATAAAATAAAATAACTTACTTTACTTTTGATGGTGCTCACAGCCCAGGATGGGCTTCGGCCTCAACTAACAAGCCCCTCCAGCCAGCTCTGTCCCTAGCTAGCCGCTTCCAGTTGCGCACACCGAGTGCTTTGATGTCGTCATTCACTTGATTGCGCCACCTGTTACGGGTTCTTCCTCTGCTGCGTACCCCATCGGGGTTGGATTCGAAGACTCGTCGGGCAGGTGCGTTGCTGTCCATACGCTCCACGTGCCCCAGCCATCTAAGCCGCTGTATTTTCAGCTTTTTGACCAGGTCAACGTCGCTGTATAGCCCGTATAGCTCGTCGTTGAATCTTCTCCTCCATACTCCTTCGATACACACCGGACCGAAAATCACCCGAAGAATCTTCCTCTCAAAGCACCCTAGCAGATTTTTATCCGAATCTTTCAGTGTCCATGCTTCTGACCCATAAAGCAGGACCGGGATGATTAGGGTTTTGTATAAAGTCTCCTTGGTTCTCTGAGAGAGGGCCTTACTACTTAAATGCCTTCTTAGACCGAAGAAACAGCGGTTGGCAAGAGTAATTCTTCGCTTGATCTCTGCACTGATGTCATTCTGCGATGTAATAGTGGAGCCCAGGTAGACAAAGTCCTTGACAACTTCGAAGTTATATCTGTCCATCGTGATATTTTGCCCGAGTCGACGATGTTGAGATTCCTCTCTCGATGACAGCATATACTTCGTCTTGTCCTCATTAACCGCCAATCCCATTCTAGCCGCCTCCGATTCAATGCTCGCAAATGCCCCTGCCACAGCTCGCTTCGTTCTGCCGACAATGTCTATGTCATCCGCATATGCAAGCAATTGAACGGACTTTTGATAGATTGTACCGCTGGTGTTGACATGTGCGTTGCGTACAATGGCTTCAAGAACGATGTTGAATAGGTTGCATGATAACGCGTCGCCTTGCCTCAATCCTTTCTCAACATCAAAGGAATCGGTGGTGTTCTTACCAATTTTGACGGAGCAGCGAGATTTCTCCATCGTCATCCTGCACAAGCGGACGAGTTTGGCAGGGATGCCGAGACTCGACATGGCTCTGTATAATTCGTCCCTTTTCACGCTATCATACGCGACTTTAAAATCGATAAAAAGGTGGTGTGTATCGATCTGGAATTCCCGGGATTTTTCTAAAATCTGTCGGAGTGTGAACATTTGATCGACGGTTGACTTGCCTGGCCTAAAACCGCACTGATAAGGGCCGATCAGATCGTTGACAAAAGGTTTTAAGCGGTCACACAGGATGGCCGACAAGATTTTATAAGCGACGTTTAGGAGACTAATTCCTCTGTAGTTGGTACATTTCAGAACATCTCCCTTTTTATGGATGGGGCACACTATACCGAGGTTCCATTCATCGGGCATACTTTCCTCCGACCAAATTTTGCAGATGAGCTGGTGTATGCTCCTAGCCAATTCATCTCCCGCTGATTTAAATAGTTCGGCTTGTAAGCCATCCGCACCTGCAGCCTTGTACGACTTAAGTTTGGATATCGCCAGCCGAACTTCGGTTAGGTCGGGTGGACGGAACTCTTGGCCATCATCGTCCAAGTTGAATGGAGCGTTCTGCCTATTAGTGGCATCTTGGCTGTCTTCGCCATTAAGCAGTCTAGAGAAATGTTCTTTCCAGATCCTCAGCACTGACTGTGTGTCTACTACCATATTCCCACTCTCATCTCGGCAGGCTTCCGTTCTAGCCTTGAATCCTTGGGTGGATCGCTTCACCCTCTGATAAAATTTTCGAACATCTCCCCTACCGCTACAACCCTCAATAGACTCTACCGCCCGCTTCTCGTGCTCTCTCTTTTTCCTCCTGAGAAGTCGGCGTTCCTCTTTTCGTTTCAGCCCGTAGAGCTCCCGGGCCACTCTCTCAGCAGCTCTTGTTCGAGTCTGCAGCATTGCCTGGTAGGCCTCGTCCTTAGCTGCATGCGCTAGCCGGCACTCCTCATCGAACCAGGGGTTTCGTTGTATTCGCCTAGTGAAACCCAGCACATCAGAGGCGGCACTTCTAATGGCTTGTTGACAGTGTTCCCACTGGTCCTCTGCACTTGATGCTGGTAGCGGACCTCCTGAGAGATTAAGAGTTACGTGGTCTGCAAAAGTTCTGGCAGTCTCTTGCGATTTAAGCTTCTCGACATCGAATCTTTTCACAGCATCTGCTCTGCGTTGTCGCGTCATGGATATCCGCATACGTAGTCTAGCTACCACCAGGTAGTGATCCGAGTCAATGTTGGCCCCTCGGAACGTTCGGACGTCCAAGATACTGGAAGCATGTCTCGCGTCTATCGCAACGTGGTCGATTTGGTTGACGGTTACTTGATCACGCGACCGCCAAGTCCCCTTGTGTATATTGAGGTGTGGGAAGTAGGTGCTTGAGATGATGACATTTCGCCCCGCCGCAAAGTCTGCCAGCCTGTGTCCGTTGCCGGAAGTTTCGTCGTGTAGGCTGTGTCCTCCGACTATCGAACCAAAGATGCCCTCCTTTCCGAATCTTGCGTTGAAGTCACCAAGAATGATCTTCACGTCGTACTTCGGGCACATATCATACGTTGTCTCCAAGAGATCGTAGAATGCTTCTTTGGTTGAGTCTTCTCTCCTTTCATGGGGAGCGTGAACACAAATCAGCGAAATGTTCTTAAATTTGCCTTTGATGCGGATTGTGACCAGGCGCTCGCTTACACTTCGGAAGCCCAAGACTTCTTGCGTAAGTCTTCCCCTTATCACAAAACCACAACCCAAGAGGCGCTGACCCTGTTCCTTCAAGCACCCGCCGTAGTAGATGTCACACGTTTTCAGTCTCCGTACGCCCTCTCCATCCCATCGCACTTCCTGGATGGCTGTTACGTCAGCCTTTAGCCTGTCCAGGTTCTCCACTAATTGTTCGGCTGCACGTGTTCTGTATAAGGACAGGACGTTCCACGTGCAGATCCGAAATTCATTGTCCTTGTTTCGTTTGCTGGGGTCGTCAACTTTAAAATCATCCATATCCGAGGCTTGTTGTTGTTTCGGAACAACTTTTTTTTACGTGGTAGGGAAGTTACCCCGACGCACAACCCCCGACCCGAAGGACCAGACCCTTCGTATAACTCCAAGGGTAGGGAGCCGGATAAACCGCTCCTTATAGGCCTGAGCTACAAATATGTCGTAGTAGCCCATATAAGGTGTTCACTAAGTAGTTCAACCTAACTGGAACTGTAGACGCCACCGTTGATTCCATCTAGAGAATTCGTCCGCTGCCGCCTCGATGAAAGGAGAAGTGCCTTAGTGGGAACACTCCTCCCCCCCCTCTCTCGTTGGCTGTCCCCAACAGCTTTCCACGGGGATTTAAACCCCGTCTCCAGCTGAGGTACTAGACACCCGATGTTCACCACGTGGAGGTGAGAGTAGGAGTTGGTAGACAGAGGTGGATTTTGAGAAAAACCTGTGGACGCTTGTGTCCTCTTGAATGCACATAACTACCCTTTTGAACATAAAATAAAAGATATTTAATTTTATAAATACACATATTATCTACAATGCATTTATTAAATGATTTCTCTTATTTTTTAAATAAAAGTGATTTTAAATATGGATAAATAATTTTTGATTATGAAAAGGGAAGAGAAGGATAGTCGTGGGAGGATGAAGTGATAGAAGGGGAAGCCTAATTAATGGGTTGCCCTAGCGAGGGAGGCAACCAAGGTAGGGAGGGTTGAGGCAATTACTCGCGCGTCACAACACCAAGATGCAAGGACTGGCAAGGATTTCATTTATTTTGTAAGGAGCTATATGTCCAAGAACCACGACCACAGCTGAGCTAGGGGTTTATATTGGCAGCAAGTACCAAAAGGCAAGTCAGTCCGTTACAACTGCGTTGAAAGCATGTGGATATGAAGTCCATATCCACCAACTAAAGACGGGAATGGAATGAAAAACACTCCGAAAACGTTACTCGTAATAATTAATCGAATTCTTATGGAGTAACAGCTGGAGTCAAAGAGGAGTAACTCCGAACCTCTTATCAAAAAAAAAACACATTATGTCGTTATTGACAGTTAATGGTTGGTGTGAACAAATATTGTGGCGGTTTGATTGTCCTTACATGTTTGTGATTCATTCAAAGCGCTTCTCAATGCGTCCTCATTTTGTGGTTGCGAAATCTTATAGATAAATACGCAGAGGCATGTATCAGTGGAATACCGTTACCTATCTGATGATGAACAGTTGAATTTCTGAAATACAGTAAAAGGTCAATTTAATCATAAAAAAAGAAAAGCCTTTTAAAAATCTTCCATGTATACCATTATGGTCAAGCATGTGTCGGCACAGGTTTCAATATGGGGGGTTGCCGGCCAGTAGTGCCTCGATTGAAATCGAGTTCAAAAACGATCAAAAATCAGGTAATAAGTAAAGAAAATGGGCTTGACATTGCCGTATATGATCTTGTTGGTTATTACAATGGCAAACTAAAAATCATAGGCTGTTCTATATTGGCGACAAAAAGCGAAGTCCCTCGATGCAGTGAAAAGGAATTAATTTCTGGCACTGAAAGTACACAAACAATTGGACATCTGGAAGAAACTACAATATCAGAAAGTGTTTCAGCTCAACTGGAAGTATAAAATTGGATGGGTTTTGGAAAAGAAAGAAAAAATCGTATAACCTTACGCAAACCAACCAGAACTTAAATGACATCTTAATATCTGAAAAATACCGCAAATTACCACCACTAAAAAACGGAAACAACAATAAGTTAGCGCTGGTTACTATTGGAATGCGTGAGTGAAAGAGGGCGGCCAATAGAGGGCAAAGGGGGAGGGCAAGATCAACCACTTCTTGGTTGGCTTTCATAGCCGTAAGGTTTAATTAAAAAAAAAAGAAATAATACAAATTTGGAGAAAGATTTAGAATTTAGTTTTGAAATTAAAAATTGTGTTGAAAGTGTTTTGGGAAAAAGGAAGTTGAAAAAGATTTTTTATTCGTCAGGACGGGACTTAGTCGTAAAGCAAAATCTAAATATGAGACATAAAGGAAAGGAGCAAGAAGGAAGAAAAAAAAAAGGAGTTACAAAAAAAAAGATAAGTAGAGTGGTTTAGTTTTCTTCAGTTCTCGTTTCAAAAAGTGTTTAAAAAGATCCGTTTGGCCTTTGCTTCGTTTTATTTTCCATCCCTAATTTTCATTTCGGGACCTAGTGATAGCGGTCCATTCTTGCGGTCTACGATTTGAAATTTTCTTTGTTTTATTTCATTTTCTTTGAATTTGTCCTCCGACAATTCAAACATATTTCATTTTATAATTAACTTTATAACGAAAAAAATCTGGGTTTTAATCCAGGCGTAAGAAAAGGTTTCCCCGGTATTTATCAATAAAAACATTTTAACTTCCCATCGGGAATATAAACATTGCGTTTCCTTCATTAATTGAAGACGAAATTTCAGTATCCGGTCAAGGCAAACGACCCTGGCGCCCACCCTACAGCGTAAGTACTTCCCTGTACTTACCATAAACATATTTAGGCCTATTCTGCCATATCTGTTATGATTCATAGCAGATCTCCACCATAAAAGGTTCTTATAATTGGTATTCAGGTATTTATAAAAGTCTGTTATGAAACTTCGAAAAAGAAACATTTATACGAATAGACCTAAAATCTGCTATCAGCTGTAGTAAAAAAAAAATCGACGCTGACGAGTGACCAAAAAAAAATATGGAATGGTCGTGTTTAGTTTAGCGTAGATAAATTATTGGTCTATTTTATTTGTCTATAACAGTTTCAGAATTTAATATATCCAATTTAAAAAGTTATATGAAACGCACACCGGCAGGATAAAGTGACTAGTTTTTTAACCGTCCATCAAGTGTGTTCTGTGCTTTCGTGTATAAAAATAATTTTGTTTGAAATGAATTATTTATTTATTTATTTATTTATTAATTATGCATTTTAATATTATTTTGTTATATTTGTCTCCCTTTAAGAACAATTCATTAAAGAAATAAAAGTTTTTACTTCATGTATTAAAATCTTTCATAATAAAAGTCAAACAAATCTGTCTTTTATTCTGTTATGGTTTATAACAGATTTCATAACAGAATTCGATATGCAGAATACCAATAAATAAAAGAATTAAAGGATTTTTGACAGTTCGAAAATTTGTATGGAAATTGATAAAAGGATAACAGAATAAAAGTATAAAAGACTACGCCGAATAGGCCTAATTAACCTTTTTATTATCATCATATAAAAACCTACTTTTTTTTATTCGAATTGTTATTTTTTTTTTAATTCGTTTTGTTATATTCGTATCAAAATTCGAACCTACCCCCAGCAAATTACCCGGTTGGCTGCATCGTTGTTGCAGTGTTGTTGCAATATTTTGTTCTCTCGTTCTCTCTATTTGTTTTATTCATGTTTCGTCAATCTGTTTGACATTAACTATTCCGATTTTAACTTCCGCGTGTGCAGGGCACAATTCTTTTAAGTAGTTTCGTTTGTTTATTTTTTTTAATATAATATTAATTGGATTCGATTAATCCGAAGTTCGCGGTTTTTAAGTTAAATTCGTCATCATAATCTGCATAAATAATAATTCGAGTGAAAATACTGCAACAATATCTTAAGAACAAATAACGATATTGACTTAAAATTTCTACCAAATACACTCCTCGTCAACTGAATACGCACAAACATTTTTGAATATATTTTATCCATTTTTTCCAAACAGTGATGGTTATTATGCCATCTGTTGATGGTAAAAATTTTCGTAAGATATAAATAACAGAATTTCAAAATTTTATCCAAAAACAACCGTGAGTTTTTGCTTCAACCACTTCCAAAGTGTAACTTATGCAAAGTAGAAGTTTTTTTTTGAGTCAACTGAATAGGTACAAAAATTAAAATTGGTATTGGAATGGAATGAAACAAGTTTTTGTTTAAGTTTAGTAGTGGGTACTTCCACCTTTATTTTTAATTACTTCGTAAATTCGATCCGGCATGGAATCGTATAGCTTTTTAATGTAATTTAACGAAATTTCGGTCCACGCTAATTTGATTGCAGAAATTAAGGTTTCTTTGTCTTCGAACTGACGACCACCCTCATAAACTTTGCGTACTAACCATCCCCAGACATTTTCTATGATGTTTAGATCAGGTGAGTACGGCGGCCATTGAAGCAACTGCACTTGTTGCTCCTCTATCCATATTTTTATTATGCGCGCTGAGTGAATAGGCGCATTATCATGTTGGTAGGTCCAGTTTTTGGGTCCAAAGATGTTAGAAAATTTAGGAAAATTTCTTTCCAAAATTACTTTATAGCCAGCTGCTGTCATTCTTGATGTTACAACCTCGAGCTCAACTGTTCCATAATAACTGACTGCTCCCCATATCATGACACCTCCTTCACGACTATGATGGCGCTTTAAAAATCTTTTTTCCTTTCTTAAGTCGTGAAAATAGAAGTTGAACCCATCAGGGCCATCGAAAGTAAACTTTTTTTCATCTGAAAAAACCACGTGATACCATTCTTTTTTCCAACTCATGTGAAGTCTTGAAAAATCTAATCGCAACATTTTCCGTCTCTCGTCAAGTGGTGATTTTTTCTTTAGTTTCATTCGTTTAAGATGGCTTGAGTTGTTGATTACTCTTAATACTGTTGAGCAACTTGCGTTTACGCCGACTTTTTGTTTTATTTTTGCCACAGAATCAGAAGAATTTGATGCACATCTTAAAATTCTTCGTCTCTCAGCTGCTCTTATTGCTGTTTTCTTACCTCCCTTCATGTTTTTGCCATATGCATCTTTATTTTTCAAGTAAGAATAAACTACATTTAAAACTTCGGCCAACTTAATCAGCTATTGCACGTCCAGTTAGGCCTTGGTCTCTAAGTAAATCGATTTTAGCTTTTTCAACACTGTTAAGACACGTAGCTCTACCCATTTTTCTTAAAATTTGAAATCAAGAATTAAATTTTACTGAAAACACTAAAATCGTTAATTTAAACTGTCAAGTACTCCAAAAAACTTATAAACAACGAAGAAAATGGCGTTGTACCTATTCAGTTGACTAAAAAAAAAACTCCTACTTTGCATATAAAACACTTTGCAAGTGGTTTAAGAAAAACTCGCGGTTGTTTTTGGATAATTCTTTCGGAATTATCTGCTTAACATCTTAAGAGAATAGTTAACATCAACAGATGGCATAATAACCATCACTGTTTGGAAAAAATGGATAAAGTATATTAAAAAATGTTTGTGCGTATTCAGTTGACGAGGAGTGTATATACATCAATGTCATCTATATTATGTTGTGCAATTTTTAGATTCTTAAAGCCACCATTTGAAAAGATTAAAATCAAAATGTTGCAAAAGCGACTTAATCAAAAATGTATTAACTCAAAAATTCGTAGACTCAAAATCGTTTCAAAATCAAAATTTTGCATCTGACACTTAATTTGCCTTTTTATACTCTTTGCCCCCACGTAATTTTTATTTTAAGTATTTACTCGCCTGATTATGGTATTTTTTTCGCCAATAGTTCGTTTTGAAATAATTGGACTATTAAATAATTAGTACCTACCTCCATACCGAGAGGAGCTTAAATTAGGGATTTTTTAAGGTAAATATACAGGCAGTGTTGCCAAGTCGAAATTCCAAATAAAGTCAAATCTGACTCGTTGACTTTATTTTTGTCTCTTCCAAATCAAGTCAAAAAAAAGTCAAATATTTGAAAATTTTGTTTCTAGTCAAAAAAAAGTCAAATATCAAAATACCAAATATATAACATAAATACATTTTATTAATTATAAACAAAACATAAAGTATTTGATCTTCAATTCAACGAGTTAATTAGAATAAATAATATTTCATAAATTATTATTATATGAAAATAGGTACATAGGTACTTAAGTTACGAAACATAAAGTTAAAGATCTTCAAAATCTGAGCTATCACATTCAATTTCATTGGTTATATCTATATTTTTGTATATAGCATATGTTCCAACTTTTTTGTTTTACTTCTGCAGAAATTCCAAAGTTATTGCGCAAATGATTTCTTATCGTCAAAAGAGAATAAGTTAACAACAGCATTCTGTTTCGTTTCGTTTTGATCAAATTTAATTGACTACAAATTCTTTCTACTTCTGCATTGGAAATTGGCAAAACAAATATTGATATAAAAAACATCGCCAACTCTTTAAATGGATTTTCTCCACTGGCATCCTTATACGAATAAACTTCGCACCAGAAAGGCAATGTCTCTTTAATGCTTTTCCAAAGATTGCTCCACTGGCTTTTCTTTTCTTTTGAATCAGGCTCAACCTTCATCTCTTTCAGAACTGGAAGCAATGAGCTTTTGTCGACAGAAAGCATGCTGATCTGTTTGAGAATTTTTAGAATTTTTAGGACTACATTGAAGTTGAAATGTATTTTAAAATATAATGATGAAATCCTGTCAAATTTGACATGAAACAGGTCAAAACGGCAACACGCGATACAAGAACATACCCATATGGTAAGCAAGGGCACCAAAGGGAAGTTACTAGTGTGGGTCGCACCCAGCCTTTTTTTATACAAAATAAAAATGTTTTGAAATGCTCATAAGATATAAAAGATCAGGTATTCAACAAAAAAATTAAGAAGAGGTTTTTTGTTTATAATTTTGAATTAAATCAAAAAGTTCACGCCATCTATATATTTTGTATCGGTATATCAGGAAACATAAGTGTTATGGAGTGGACATGGACAAACTAACTACTTTGGGATCATTTTCCAAAAGAAACGTCTGCCCAAAGACCAGATGTAAATATAATGTATTAGATGTGGAGGAATACCGCGGTCCAGTAGTTGGAAAAAATGAAAATGGAAAATGATATGGGTGGCTTATGAGGATAGCAAACCAAAATCGTACCCTGTTTACGATAGTTACAAATTGTGTGCTGAACTCCTAATATTTTCGAATTTGTAAGACTAATTTTCGATTGAGTAGTTTTTGACTCAAATTTCTAAGGGTATTGCCATTGGTAAGATTTTTGTTCGTGCTTATAGCTTTAATAAGATGAAAAGAAAAACAAAATTAGAATTTCGATATGTTGTTATATGAACACTTTAGCCGAATTAATTTTGAACACTTCGAATTCTACTTTTAGGTAAAATTGTCTCAAACAAAGGCATTAACTCTTTTTGTCGAATGACATTTGGAATGCATTTCCGTCTTTTGTGTAAATTCAAATTGAAAAACAGTTTTTCACTGAGAATCTGCAGCGCATAACACATAGGATGCTTGAAATTGAATAAAATAAGAACGTCATGTAAGTTTCAATATATTTATTTATAGATTTATTATTATAGATATATTACTAATATTAGGCATACAAGATGTTCTACTACGGAGAAGAAAGGAAGAACAATGGAATCGGTACCGTCTTCTGCTGACAGAATTTTTGTATGGAGACGGGGAAGACGAACAAACAAACAGAGGGTTCTAGAAGATTCAAGTTGTACAATTTGGATAAAGTAAAAGGCGAAGCGTGTGTCTCTTTTATGAGACTATCTGTATAAAAACATCGACAGACATGCAAATGGAGGGTGTGGAGTACAAACAATGTAGGACTCTGCAAGAAACCTGCCTACGGGAAGCGAAATCACTGCTAGAAATTGTCAGAGGATACTACCAACACGATAAAGAAACATAGTGATGTAATGATGAAGCCAAAGCAGTAATGAATAGAAAAAAAACGGTTTTCAAAGCTTGGTTAACTTGCCCCTCTCATAACATAGATGAAAAAGCACGCTTTGGAGTAGTTTACAGACGTTGCAAGAAAGAAGCAAAGACAAAATATGCCCAACTTCGAGCAGAGAGTACGAAGAGCATGTATCGGGAGCTGGAGGAAGTATCTGCACCGGCTGCTGATGCAAACCAAGCTATTCAGGAACTGCGACATGCCAACATGAACAAGGGCGCAACTATTTTTTAAATCGCCACACAGAGAAGAAAAAATGCTCAGGAGATTCTTTCACCAAAATTCATTTACAACGCTCCTTGTGTATGGCGACATAATTCTTCATAGATGGCAAGAGTATTGTGGAGGACTGTCGTCGGCTGAACTCTGTTGTTTGAATCAAACGTTTGTAAAAAGAAGTGAGCGCGTACACCACTACAACCGACATCGTCCGATGTCGGCCGTTAATAACCGATCAACCGAGAAATCTGAACTTGTTTGGATTTTACGTCAGTTTGTCAGTTATTTCTTGGCACAATTAAATGAAATTAAAAATTAAAATAAGATGCAATTAATAGTGAATAGCTAATTTATTGCCGCAAAATTTTAAACATTACTCGTTTAAGGAATAAAACCGGCTCTAGTTAACGTAGTCATTTTACCAGTTTTAATTGTTTACAATTTTGCGCCATTGGGCCCTACCAATAATCGAATTTAGTAACGACTTAAATATTTAAGGAAAGTAGACCATAATGGTATGCACTGTATCAATTGAACCATACATGTTGTTTCATATTTTAGAGTCCATACCATGTAATATTCATTATTTAGGGTCCACCTAAATATTAAAGTCATACCAGGTTGGTTTATTATTTAAAGCCCATACAATTATGGTCCATTTTACTTAAATATTAAAGTCGTTACTAAATTTTATTATTGGTAGGGCCCATTGTGTTTATAATAGTGCCACGTTTCCTTTTTACGTTTGACACTCCGATTGGTATCCTTTAAAATCGGCATTGTTAAAAACAGACACCGGGCGAGAACAGCAGTAGTGTATGCAGACTAGCGTCCGAGACATTAGTCCGTATAGCTCCGATCCGAAATCAGCCTTTTAATCGGTTTCAGTGTACGCGAACCGTAAAGAATCAACTCGAAACAAACCGAACAGAATTATTTAAAACTAGCCGCCCGTGCTTGCGTTGCTTCGCAAACTTTAAAAAATAATATTTTGTTTGCTGTAAATACTTAGTTTTAAAGGAGTTTGTTTATATTTGCATACCATGTGAGTAACATATGTATTTTTTTTTTTTGTAAATGTTTAAAGCGTTTTTAAGACTGGATTCATTTGAACTTATTCATAATGTTTTCCTTTTTAAAATATTCGCCAAACACCATTCAATTTCTTGAGTATTAAGGCCCAACTATAATAGGCATAAGCTAGCATATGCACGCATAAGTAAACGTGCGAATACAAAGAATCTCATTGCGAGTGAACATAATGGAGTCTAGCTGCGTTTCGTTCAATTTTTCTTAGTTTCACAGCTGTTTTGTAAATCAATTCACGGGTTGTGCACAAGTATGTGTAGTTTTTGTTGTATCGTTGCCGCATTTTCATTTGTATTTAAAAATGCGGAACAAAACACAAAGCTCGAAATCGAATGTGGGACGAAAGCGGAGAGGTATTTGTGGCTGTACGGGGTAAATTTGCAAACATAAGCAAATTTTCGTTAGCTTTTTGACATTAGCTTGTGTTTACTTACTTTACTTTTGATGGCGCTCACAGCCCAGGATGGGCTTCGGCCTCAACTAACAAGCCCCTCCAGCCAGCTCTGTCCCTAGCTAGCCGCTTCCAGTTGCGCACACCGAGTGCTTTGATGTCGTCATTCACTTGATTGCGCCACCTGTTACGGGTTCTTCCTCTGCTGCGTACCCCATCGGGGTTGGATTCGAAGACTCGTCGGGCAGGTGCGTTGCTGTCCATACGCTCCACGTGCCCCAGCCATCTAAGCCGCTGTATTTTCAGCTTTTTGACCAGGTCAACGTCGCTGTATAGCCCGTATAGCTCGTCGTTGAATCTTCTCCTCCATACTCCTTCGATACACACCGGACCGAAAATCACACGAAGAATCTTCCTCTCAAAGCACCCTAGCAGATTTTTATCCGAATCTTTCAGTGTCCATGCTTCTGACCCATAAAGCAGGACCGGGATGATTAGGGTTTTGTATAAAGTCTCCTTGGTTCTCTGAGAGAGGGCCTTACTACTTAAGAAACAGAAGAAACAGCGGTTGGCAAGAGTAATTCTTCGCTTGATCTCTGCACTGATGTCATTCTGCGATGTAATAGTGGAGCCCAGGTAGACAAAGTCCTTGACAACTTCGAAGTTATATCTGTCCATCGTGATATTTTGCCCGAGTCGACGATGTTGAGATTCCTCTCTCGATGACAGCATATACTTCGTCTTGTCCTCATTAACCGCCAATCCCATTCTAGCCGCCTCCGATTCAATGCTCGCAAATGCCCCTGCCACAGCTCGCTTCGTTCTGCCGACAATGTCTATGTCATCCGCATATGCAAGCAATTGAACGGACTTTTGATAGATTGTACCGCTGGTGTTGACATGTGCGTTGCGTACAATGGCTTCAAGAACGATGTTGAATAGGTTGCATGATAACGCGTCGCCTTGCCTCAATCCTTTCTTAACATCAAAGGAATCGGTGGTGTTCTTACCAATTTTGACGGAGCAGCGAGATTTCTCCATCGTCATCCTGCACAAGCGGACGAGTTTGGCAGGGATGCCGAGACTCGACATGGCTCTGTATAATTCGTCCCTTTTCACGCTATCATACGCGACTTTAAAATCGATAAAAAGGTGGTGTGTATCGATCTGGAATTCCCGGGATTTTTCTAAAATCTGTCGGAGTGTGAACATTTGATCGACGGTTGACTTGCCTGGCCTAAAACCGCACTGATAAGGGCCGATCAGATCGTTGACAAAAGGTTTTAAGCGGTCACACAGGATGGCCGACAAGATTTTATAAGCGACGTTTAGGAGACTAATTCCTCTGTAGTTGGTACATTTCAGAACATCTCCCTTTTTATGGATGGGGCACACTATACCGAGGTTCCATTCATCGGGCATACTTTCCTCCGACCAAATTTTGCAGATGAGCTGGTGTATGCTCCTAGCCAATTCATCTCCCGCTGATTTAAATAGTTCGGCTTGTAAGCCATCCGCACCTGCAGCCTTGTACGACTTAAGTTTGGATGTCGCCAGCCGAACTTCAGTTAGGTCGGGTGGACGGAACTCTTGGCCATCATCGTCCAAGTTGAATGGAGCGTTCTGCCTATTAGCGGCATCTTGGCTGTCTTCGCCATTAAGCAGTCTAGAGAAGTGTTCTTTCCAGATCCTCAGCACTGACTGTGTGTCTACTACCATATTCCCACTCTCATCTCGGCAGACTTCCGTTCTAGCCTTGAATCCTTGGGTGGATCGCTTCACCCTCTGATAAAATTTTCGAACATCTCCCCTACCGCTACAACCCTCAATAGACTCTACCGCCCGCTTCTCGTGCTCTCTCTTTTTCCTCCTGAGAAGTCGGCGTTCCTCTTTTCGTTTCAGCCCGTAGAGCTCCCGGGCCACTCTCTCAGCAGCTCTTGTTCGAGTCTGCAGCATTGCCTGGTAGGCCTCGTCCTTAGCTGCATGCGCTAGCCGGCACTCCTCATCGAACCAGGGGTTTCGTTGTATTCGCCTAGTGAAACCCAGCACATCAGAGGCGGCACTTCTAATGGCTTGTTGACAGTGTTCCCACTGGTCCTCTGCACTTGATGCTGGTAGCGGACCTCCTGAGAGATTAAGAGTTACGTGGTCTGCAAAAGTTCTGGCAGTCTCTTGCGATTTAAGCTTCTCGACATCGAATCTTTTCACAGCATCTGCTCTGCGTTGTCGCGTCATGGATATCCGCATACGTAGTCTAGCTACCACCAGGTAGTGATCCGAGTCAATGTTGGCCCCTCGGAACGTTCGGACGTCCAAGATACTGGAAGCATGTCTCGCGTCTATCGCAACGTGGTCGATTTGGTTGACGGTTACTTGATCACGGGACCGCCAAGTCCCCTTGTGTATATTGAGGTGTGGGAAGTAGGTGCTTGAGATGATGACATTTCGCCCCGCCGCAAAGTCTGCCAGCCTGTGTCCGTTGCCGGAAGTTTCGTCGTGTAGGCTGTGTCCTCCGACTATCGAACCAAAGATGCCCTCCTTTCCGAATCTTGCGTTGAAGTCACCAAGAATGATCTTCACGTCGTACTTCGGGCACATATCATACGTTGTCTTATGCCTATTATAGTTGGGCCTTTAATTGTAACGCTTTATTTTAATACACACTGTAAACTGTTTTTCCCGTCATTTTACGATCTCAATCTTAAAGATCCGACCATTAGTCAAGTTATACGCTTTTTACTCGAACCAAATCATTTTTTTTATCCGGAGAACACTTTTTTTTATATAAAAGCGATGCATGGCGATTGCCGTCGGTAAGAGATACCTACACAATATACAAATAATTTGATCACCTAATGTGACTCTTTTCTTTCCTACATAACATACCTACCTAATTCACACACACATACTTTCTTGCTACAATGGTAGCTTTACATTGTGGCGCTACATATACTATTTTTTTACCTTTCTACAACCATTGTTCTCAGCCAGCAAGCATGAATTTAGTTTGCGGAAGCAAAGAACAGAACAAAAACAACAAAAAAAACAAAGCACCTACCCGTTGATTGCTATTGAAAAGCATTCCTGGGTAGATATAATTTTAAAAAATTGATAACTTTCAAAAGTTTATATATTTATGTGTCAGCTTGTATGTAAATATATGTAATTGAGAAAAGATATATGTCTTAAAATTTTTGTAACAATGTTGAGTTTGTCAAAAAATTGTTATTATTTTAAAATATCGAACCGTTTTGAGTGTTTGAGTGAATATTTGGGACAAACTCTTAGAAAAAAGGTGACAAAAAATTAAAAAACAAAAATATTCTGAAAATTTAAACAAATTAAGAAGTAAGAAATATCCTAAAACCGACTCATGGACATAAAGAATATTATAAAATTTGTTTTACGTAAATCAGTTAATTATTTTATGAGTTATGCGCGAAGGAACAAAATAATTCTTTCGTCTTTATAAAATAGTTAAGAGTTAAGATTAAGATAATTATTAGAAGTATTAGAACATTAGAAGTATTCATCAATTTTCACTTAAAACCGAGTTAGCCAGCTCGATTTGCAAAAACAACGCATGAAATGTATTCGCGATTTTGCATTTCAACTCGAGCCTTTTCACACTAAACCCAAAACCCGGTTTTCGCGAAACTATCGGTTTTGCCTGAAAACTTGAATCGAAAACACAAGTTTGCCCATACATTTTCGCTAAACCACTAGTTTTGATAAACCAAAAGTTTTAAATAAAACCCATCGAAAACATGTTGGATGTGCAAGATGAACTATACAAACACACCTTGTGAAACATTCAGCGCTCAAAACTCAAATAAACGTCATATAAATAGATGACGGGTTGCTGCCAGGAAAAAATAATTTTTTGTTGGAACACAAGAGATCGCGACGACGGCGACGCGACGCAATGTGGCGCATTCTTTCTACTTGAAATTGATCGGTTAAGAAATAAATTAAATATAATGAACCAGGATTCATTGCATTTCCTTTTTTAACTTCCAATATTTATAAATTGTCTTTTAATTTCGTATAAGACACTTGATTTTTGCCCTTTACTGTGGCTCTGCAAATTTTCCAAGCGGTGCGGTGGCGCTTCAGAAGAAGCAGTTGCAGCCGCTTTTATCGGCTGGGTAGTGCTGGCTATTTCGCATAGGACGGGGGAAGGGCCGTGGTTATGTTCGGCTAACAAAACCACATTAGTTTCCCTTGCAACTACCCTTCCCCGACATTTTTGGCTGTGGAACTTCTCACATCTCCAAAAGTCTTTGAGCTCATCATCATCACTCCTATATTTGGTGTAGATGAAACTTTCATAGTGAAGTTTTCGTCCACCACGTTGAGAAGCAACAAATTTCATTTTTTCAAAAAATTTCACAACAAAATTTAAAAAAAGCTAGGAACAAACGTCTCGACACTTGGAACGCAATAAAGAGAGTGAAGGAAAATATATATATTAAATTATAATTAAAAAAAAGGTTGATATATTTTGGCCGTCTAATTTTTGGCCTTAAAATGTCTCATGCCCCATAAGTCCTAGAACGCTGAAAATTGGCTAACAGTGAGATATGGACCTGAGGAAACCCCTACATTTTTTTGGTGACCAACGTATGGAGGGCTGATATCAGAAAGTAAAGAAATAGGCGCGCATTACTCTCTCCCTCCAGTTTCTCATGCCCCTTAAGACCTAGAACGCTGAAAATTGATAAACATTGAGATATGGACCTGAAGAAACCCCTACATTTTTTGGTGACCAACATATGGGGGAAGGAGGGCTGATATCTGAAAGTGAAGAAATAGGCGCGCATTACACTCTCCCTCCAATTGCCCATGTCCCTTAAGTCCTAGAAAGCTGAAAATTGGTTTACAGTGAGATATGAACCTGGGGAAACCTCAACTTTTTTTTGGTGACCAACATATGATGGGGGCCTTGTTATCTGAAACCGAAGAAATAGGCGCACATTACTCTCTCCCTCCAATTTGTCATGTCCCTTAAGTCCAAGAAAGCTGAAAATCGGTTAACAGTGAGATATGAACTTGGGGAAACCTCAACATTTTTTTGGTGACTTACATATAGAGGGGGCTTGATAGCTGAAATCAAAGAAATAGGTGCACATTACTCTCTCCCTCCAATTTCTCATATCCCTTAAGTCCTAGAAAGCTGAAAGTTGGTTTAAAATGAGATATGAACCTGGGCAAACCCCTACACTTTTTTGGTGACTAGCATATGGGGACAGGGATTGATATCTGAAATCAAAGAAATAGGCGCGCACTTCTCCTCCCACCAATTGGCCATGTCCCTTAAGCACCTCGAAAAAAAAAAAAACAATATACCATATAAGTAACAAAAAAAAGTGTAAGTGCCACAACAACAATAAGTGCACCTTACAAGTAGCGCCGCGCGAAACAAAACAAAAATCAAGAGCCCATATACTTTAAAATACCCAAATCAAAGTACAAGTGCCAGTGCCAGTGCATAAAAGAAACAACAAAAAGTGCACCCATGCATCAAAGATGACGATGCTCAACCACAATAATCCATAGCACAGCGGTAAATTCCTATCCCTCTTTCCCACATCACTCGCAGTGCTTTGTCTTAGCCATTATACGCAGTGTGTGTATGTATCATACCATACAATGCTTATAATTGATTGAGCCAAACATATAAGATAAATTGTTGTCATTGATTTTGGGTATCCAGGGGCGGATCAGTGCAAGTACTTTTTAGGCATAACGCTAGTAGTATTTGTACTGTGAAGTTATTTTGGGGCCCAGAATTGATAACAGCATAGATAACTGACTGATTTGGTTTCTTGTGTCTGTTTTTTCGTAATGGAGGGTGAATTAAGGGTTGACTACAGCAACATTCGGGGACTTAGGCAGAATTTTTGTGCTGCATATGTCCATACTGGCACTTAGTGAAACCCAGGTAGGGGAAAATACCGATCACTTGGAATTCAGCCTACATTGTTATAGCTCAGTGCCTTTATTTTTTTCTCATTATGGTCTCGCCGTGTATGTTCGAAACGATGTTGCTTATCAGCTTCAACCACAATATGGTTCTTGTTTGAATACAAACTTTAATTTCATGTGGTTTAAATTCACCGTCCATAAGCCCATCATCCATACTTGTTTTATTTATCGTAGTCCTAGTTTGGATGGTAATTCGACTTCCAATGAACTCGATGCACTATCCGACTCCATCCAAAGAATTATATCCCATTTTCCGCACAGTGAAATCGTTGTTACGGGCGATTTCAATGTACATAATTCTTCGTGGCTACGCTATTCGGGTCAGACAACACCTGAAGGAAGGTACGCCGAGATTTTTGCTGAGTTAAACAACTTAACTCAGCTTGTTGACGAGCCTACTCGGATTCCTGACGTTGCAGGTCAATCCGCTAACACTCAAGACTTGTTCCTTACCTCTGACCCTGATAAATACACTATTAGTATATTATCGCCTCTAGGCACATCAGACCGTTGTGTCACATCTGCAAATTTCTCATGCCAACAAAATCCAGTTAGAGAAAAAACTCCCAAGAGAACCGTTTGGCAATATGAGAAAGCCAACTGGGACGGTCTCAATGATTTTTTCAGGAGCTTTAACTGGTCACTATGCTTCCTCGATAGTGACGTAGATGCCAGATACGATCACAAATTTAATTCTTTGTGGAATGAGAAATTTTATATCGAATAGGGTAAAATCTATCAAACCCAAAGAAAACTCATGGTTTGATCCGAGCTGTAAAGAGGTTATCAGGATCAGAGAAGTAAGCCTCCGTTGTTATAAAGCCAACCCTACTGAGGAAAACCGAACCAAATTTTTACATGATCAAAAGTTACGGCAAAAAATACTACAATGTCCCAAAGGTAGTCAAAATTGTTGGTCATTTGTAAAAAACATACGAAATACCACCTCGTCCTCGGTTCCAACGCTCGTCTTTCACGATACTCCTTCTGTCAGCTCGCAAGATAAAGCCAATTTGCTTGCAGCACAGTTTGCTGTTAATTCAACGCTGCCAGAAAGTGTTATGACTCCTCCTGTACTTGAGAGCGTAAATGGTTTTATGGGACAAATCTTCTTTCGCACTCGTGCAGTTGCTCGAGCTCTAAAAGATCTCGACGTTCACAAATCCGCTGGCCGTCCCATTGTTCTGAAGAGGTGTTCTTCAACGCTGGAAAAACCACTGCGTAAGCTTTTCCATCTGTCCTACTCTACTGGTCTCTTTCCGAGTGGACGGAAAACAGCATTTGTCCAGCCTGTACCTAAAGAAAGCGTGTTTTCTTCCCCCTCCAACTATCGACCAATTGCACTTACGTCCCTTCTTTCCAAGGTCATAAAAACGCTGATTAATTTTCAGCTAAAGAAATATCTCGAAGAACGAAAGCTTCTTAATGACCGGCAGTACGGCTTTCGTAGCAATAGGTCCACTGGTGATCTGATGGTATATCTCACCGAACAGTGGCACAAATCTTTACATCGTTTTGGAGAAAGTAAGATTATTGCGCTTGATATTCCAAAAGCATTTGATAGAGTGTGGAAAATGAGTGCATTTGGTATCGATGAATCCTTCCTTCGTTGGATTAGAAGCTACCTTTCGGACCGCTCAATACAAGTTGTATTGGACGGTTTCAAGTCTGAAATCCACAAAATAAATGCTGGTGTGCCCCAGGGCTCCGTTTTGTCTCCGACCCGATAAACGATCTCTTATCTGAAACTTCTAATCCATTAAACTGTTTTGCTGACGACAGTACCCTCAACTTTTCATATTCGTTTCTTGATTCACATCCATGTCCTTCGGATGTGGAACTTGAACGGCAGCGTATGATAAGGTCATTAAATTCTGATCTTGACAGTATTGTCCAGTGGGAAATAAAAAACCGTGTAGAATTTAATGCTTCTAAACTCAATGCTGTCTCCTGTCGTTAAAGTGGAACCCACCCCCAATGCTGCTATCCACTTGATTTACAGTGAGATATGAACCTGGGGAAACCTCAACTTTTTTTCGGTGACTTCCATATGGGGGGAGCTTGATATCTGAAATCAAAGAAATAGGTGCATATTAATATTACTCTCTCCCTCCAATTGCTCATGTCCCTTTAGTCGTAGGAAGCAGAAAATTGGTTTATAATGAGATATGAACCTGGGGAAACCCCTACTTTTTTGGTGACTAACATATGACGGGGGCTTGATATCTGAAATCAAAGAAATAGGTGCGCATAACTCTCTCCTTCCAATTTCTCATGTCGCTTAAGTCCAAGAAAGATGAAAATTGATTTAAAGTAAGATATAAACCTGGGGAAACCTCAACTTTTGTTTGGTGACTTACATATAGTGGGGGGCTTAGATTTCTGAAATCAAAGAAATAGGTGCGCATTATTCTCTCCCTATATTGCTCATGTCCCTTTAGCCCTAGAAAGCGGAAAATTGGTTTACAGTGAGATATGAACCTGGGGAAATTCCTTAATTTTTGTTGGTGACTAACGTATGAGGGGGGGCTTGTTATCTGAAATCGAAGAAATAGGCGCGCATTAATTTCTCTCTCCAATTGCTCATGTCCCTTTAGTTCTAGAAAGCTAAAAATTGGTTTACAGTTTGGTATGAACCTGAGGAAACACCTTCATTTTTTTGGTGCCTAACGGTAGTGGGTGGGGCTTGTTATCTGAAATCGAAGAAATAGGCGCGCATTACTCTCCCTCCAATTCTTCATGTCCCTTTAGTCCTAGAAAGCTAAAAATTGGTTTACTGTGAGATATGAACCTGGGGAAACCCCTTCATTTTTTTGGAGACCAACATATGAGGGGTCCAACACCCCCTGACCGCGCTTGCAAACTCACCCCGCCACCGTCACTTTTCGTTTGTGAAGCGAATTCAATATTCCAACTTTCCAATAGTAGTCAGTGCAGTGGTAAGCACAAAGAAAACCCGAAAATAAACAACAACGTCGCGATTTTTAGCTCACACAGCCAGAGTAGAAACGATTATTATGAATGATCAGTATCAGAGTTGTCACTTCAAAATTTAAAAACGTGGTAGATTGAGCTACGAAAAAGTGGTTGATTTAGATTTTTCGTGGTAGATTTTAAAATTTTAATTTCTGAAGCTTCTTTTTTGTTGTTGGTATTATAAACCAAGGTATTTAAAAAAAAATAATAGAAATAAGCGACAATTGAACTACATACAATTTTATACGAATACGATGTGAACTTATAGTTCCGTCGAGTGTTGTCTTAAAGATTGAAGTACGAGGACGTACGTGTTGAATGGAAGAATAGAATGAAAACAAAATAAATCCCTACGGCATACACGAAAAATCCCTACTTTATGAATTGTATCCCTACACCTATAAAACCCACAAAATAACATAAACATACTTAAGGAAACAGAAATAAGATATTTTTGAATGTTTGTTTAAAAAACTCTTTTGAAGGATTATAGTAGTTTATAATTTAAGCTTAAAATGTGCCAGCTAGATTTGACAAGACCTCATAAACGTTTTGAATACTATTCATTTTATTCCAAAATTGTGCAACTTCTAACAGCTAAGTTGTTCTTTTATTTTTCCAAAAAGTTAAATTCGTTTGTCCTATGCTCTTGCAAAAATGCATATTGAAAATTAATATCTAAGGAAAGTTTCTCTGACAGAAGCTTAAAACAGAACTCAGTTCTGTCCCCATCCCCATTAATACAACCTTAGGATTCAAAAAATCAAACTGAAAATATTTGAATTCTTACTAGGTAGTCTTTGTTGAAACTCTTCTAAGTAATAACATTATAAGTATAAGTATTAAAATTCCAGGGTATGTGATTAAAAAAAAATTATAATAAAATTCTGAAAATCCCTACGCTTTCATTGAAAATTCTGATATTTCAAAAATCTGTCCTTTTTCCCCTACGGTATCTTTTTCAAGACAAAAATCCCTACGTGTAGGGAGTTTTCCCTACGTGTACCATCACTAGCTTGAAACAAATTGTTATAATTTTGTGCAAATCCAGAACGCCATGTTGTGGATTGATTTGTTTTTCTGAACGATTGTAGAATGAAAAATCTATCAGTGGAATACTAGACGGGTGGAGGCAAGAAGTGCAAGTAGAACAAACTATGAATTTATGCAAACTACAAAACAAGTATTGTTTATGAGGACATTCATTAGAGCCGAAATAAGGTAATTTCGAAATTAGCTGATTTGGAACGTCAAATTTGTATAGGAAATGACGTTCCAAATGAGCTAATTTCGAAATTACATCATTTCGGCTCTAATGAAAACGTAGTATAAAGTCTGATCAATATCTGTGTCGTGTGTTGTGTTGTGGAGTCGTGTGTCGCTGTCATTCCATATATTTTTTGCGCCATACTGCAACACAACATACGAGACAAATATGGTCCTACGCATATGAAATACATTGTAGCGATAGCGACACACGACTCCACAACACATCACACGACGCAGATGTGGATCAGGCTTAAGGTACAATAGTGACTCAAAAACTCAATAAATAATCATCTATAAATTATTTGGACAATACAAAATAAGATTTGAATTTTATAAACAATTATTTTGGTATAATTGTTTTTTTTGTTTCAATTCAGTTGATTTCTGTGACATTCTCCACAAAAATTTAGCTAGGATTTTAGCCAATGTTTGGGGAGAATAGTGCTAGCTAAAATTTAGCGCGATCTGCATACTTGGGTTAAAGAAAAAGGTGTTTTAAGATTTTTCGAAAAAAAAATATTTTTTTTTTAATTTCCTTAGAAATTTTTATGCATTTAAAGGAATTCCTTGATTTTTATATGGCTGATAAAAAGTGGTAGAATTTTTGATTACCGTGGCAGAAGTGGTAGATTTGAAAATTGCTGAAAAAAGTGGTAGATCTACCACAATTGTGGTAAAGTGACAACACTGATCAGTATGCTTGCATTACAACAACAACATACATGTACGTTGTTCAGTGGGTTAGAACCAGTGCTGCCAAAAGTACTCCCATAGGAGTATTGTACTACTTTCAACACCTTTGTACTCCCGTACTTCTCCTTTCACAATCGTAGTCCTATTTTTAAAGACCTAAAATATCTTACACTTGCAGCAAAGTGTAATGCCAACCTCAATAAATTTAATTCACTTTTAATTTAATGTAAATTTGACAGCTTCAAAACTATTTTGTTTTTCGTTGTCTTCATGCAATTTTTATCTGCCAGTAGTTCGTTATTTATTTTATTGTTACTTGAGATTGTAATTTGGTGGTTCTGTTTCTTTTGTTTGAACTTCGTGAATTTGTATGTGAAGTTCAATAAAATGAAAAGGTTTGCTGAATTAATGCTTAAAATATTGTTGTTTTTTTGTAAGAATAATTCAAAGTAATACTACATGCCTACCTAAAGATAATCCGGATTAAAAAGAGTAGATTAAAAATTAATCTTGAAACGTTTTCACCAGAGAAAAAAAGAATAGTTTGACGTTTTCACTCTAAATTGCCATTCAAAAGTCGATATAACAAGAGAAAAGCAAAATAATTGCAAACAAGGATTTTTCTCCGGCAAACACTGGTAAGAATCTTTTTTTATTAAAGTATATAGAGAATGCTCACCAGAGTTACCGGGGAAAAATATTAGAAGGTGTACTGCAGCCAAAAAAAGGGAGTATTTTGAATCAGACATTTTCTTGTCTTCAAAAATAAGTGTGTGGACAATTTTTTTTCTTAAACTTTATTTAGAAAAAAATCATCAAATATAAATTTAGAAAAAAAAAAAAAATACATAAATAAATTATTACTTCTACCAACAAAAGTAAGAAAATATCTCGTTAATTATAAAATCTGTCTTATGGCAGATACCTTAAGTCATAGTAATATTAGTTTTAGAATAAAAATAAGGAACTTAATTGTAATCTGCAAGTGTAAGATATTTTAGGTCTTTAAAAAAATAGGAGTACGAATGTGAAAGGAGGAGTACGGGAGTACGATGGTGTTGAAAGTAGTACAATACTTCTATGGGAGTACTTTCGGCAACACTGATGGTCACCATCACTTTTCGTTTGTGCAGCGAATTCAATATTCCAACGTTCCAATAGACGTCAGTGCAGTGGAAAGCTTGTAAGCAAGTACAAAGAAAAACCAAAAAAAAACAACAACAGCTCACACAGCCACAGCCAGAGTAGAAACGATTATTATGAATGATCAGTGCCCTTACTGCTTTTGCTTTGGGCATGCAATGAGGACGGTCATGGTGGAGCGTACGATATTTTGCAGGGCATTAGAACAACAATTCATGTACGTTGTTCAGTGGGTTAGAATATTTTTTATTAAAGTACCTATTATATAGAGAATGGTCGAATTTCGACCACTGGGCGGTACTAGTATAAATAAAAGCCTAAGATTTTGCATTATAAATAATGTGGAATAATTCCCAAAATGTACTTAATATTCTTATTTAAAAAAAATCTGCAAATAGAATGTAAATTTATTTATTTTTTGTTTTTAACTTTGACTGTAAATTGACTGAACACCGATCTCTTTGTTTAAGCTTATACTTAAGTAAATTTTAATTAATTTAACTTATTTATTCATTAAAAAAAAGTGATACTGAAATATAGATATATGTATGTATATAAGACAATGTATATGTATGTATGTACCTGTCTAAAAAAAAATAAATTTAATTTAATAAAAATGAATTTATTTTTGTTAAAATTAATTTAAAACAGTAAGAACCTATTTCTTTTGCACCTGATAATTATTTAAATAAAACTAAAACTTAAAACAACGCAAATATGTTTTATTTTTTTTGCATTTTATAAGGATTTCGCTTGATTTGGCTATTATATTGAATAATTTTTCAAAGGCGACTTTTTTTTCTCGGGACCCCTATTTTTGCGACTTTTCCAAATATCTCAGCGGCAACACTGCCATAGGGGTTGGATTCGAAGACTCGTCGGACAGGTGCGTTGCTGTCCATACGCTCCACGTGCCCCAGCCATCTCAGCTGCTGTATTTTCAGCTTTTTGACCAGGTCAACGTCGCTGTATAGCCCGTATAGCTCGTCGTTGAATCTTCTCCTACAACTCCTTCCATACACACCGGACCGAAAATCACACGAAGAATCTTCCTCCCAAAGCACCCTAGCAGATTTTTATCCGATTTTCTAAGTGTCCATGCTTCTGACCCATAGAGCAGGACCGGTATGATTAGGATCTTGTATAAAGTCTCCTTGGTTCTCTGAGAGAGGGCCTTACTACTTAAATGCCTTCTTAGACCGAAAAAACAGCGGTTGGCAAGAGTTTTTCTTCGCATGATCTCTGCACTGGTGTCATTTTGCGAGGTAATAGTGGAGCCCAGGTAGACAAAGTCCTTGACAACTTCGAAGTTATATATGTCCATCGTGACATTTTGCCCGAGTCGAAGATGTTGAGATTCCTCTCTCGATGACAGCATATACTTGGTCTTGTCCTCGTTAACCGCCAATCCCATTTTAGCCGCCTCCGATTGAATGCTCGCAAATGCGCCTGCCACAGCTCGCTTCGTTCTGCCGACAATGTCTATGTCATCTGCATACGCAAGCAATTGAACGGACTTTTGATAGATTGTACCGGATATATATGTATACTTGTACCATAACAGGACTCAACTCTGTTTTGTGTTTGTTTGTTACGATTTCATTTACTTTCATTGCACTCCTTTTAATAAGAAAACTTACGTTGTTATAAGAGAACGCCCCTAGCAACACTAAATTTAGTCACCTAATTGTATAGTTGGATGTGTACTGCGTGTGCAGTGTACTGATTCTTTTAAGGAGACTTTCCTAATCTAGAATAAATAGTAATTGTGGAGACAATGAATGGTTACAATTCCCGCGCGCGAATTGTTATTATTCATTGTCTCAACAATTAGTATTTATTCTAGATTTTTTTTTCTAGATTTTGGCAGTTCGAGATTATGTTTTCTAGATTTTTGTTTTCGAGATTTTTTCAATTCTAGATTTATTTTTCGAGATTTTTACTTTCAGGATTTTTGCTTTCTGGATTATTGGTTTCTAGATATCGTGGTGTTGTGTATACAAATTATTTAGGGAGGTGTGCAAATGATGAAATTTGTTTTAATTTCAAAAAACTAATCATACACAATTATATATTCAACATTCTTCCATCCACGTGTGGTTATTTTAATAGTTGTAAATCTAACGGGCAAAAAAAAAACACAATTTTATAAAATAAATCACAAAAAAGCTACATTAAGCCAACAAACTTGAGTAAAACTTAATAATTTACTATAATTGAGACATGAAGCTTTTGTAAAAGTTTTTAACTTAAATTTTTGTGTACAAATTATTGCAAAATATTAAAAAAATGTACAGTCGACTCCGCTTAACTGGAACACCATAATTGCAGACCATTTTTTTCAGTTAAGCGGAGTTTTCACTTAACCGAACTTAGGTTAACTGAAACTTGTTTCAAATAAGCGAAGTTTCGTCAAAACAAATTAAATTTCATATAGCCTGAAAACCAGAAAATAAACTGTGGGTATGATTTTTTATATTGTGTCAAAATAGTTATATTTCCATATGAAACAATTCAAGTAACAAAGGTATTCACATTTTTCATCACAAAACGAATATGAATAGAACATATATTTTACAAACAAAAAACGGTAGTTTCACTTATGCGAAGTTGAAGAAGTGAAAAATGTTCATTTGAGGCAAACAATTTTGTTTCAATTATCCGGAGTTTGCAATTAAGCGGAGTTCAGTTATGCGAAGCAGTTTGTATGAAAAGCTCTCAAAAAGCCTCTGGAATAAATTTCTTGTTTCAGATAACCGATGTTTTCAGTTAAGCGGAGTTAATGAAAAATCAGCTTAATTTTTCGTACTTTAAATTCAAAAGTTAATAAAAAATTGATAAATATTGCAAAACAAAACCAACACATCTATTGCTCCTTCTAAAATAATTCAAATAAATGTTTACTGATTATTTCAACAAAAGGCACGCTAAAATTAGCTTTAATTGAATTTTTTACCAAAAAAAATGCAAAGTGTAACGAATTTTATCTTTATATTTTCACCACATCCATCAAATATTTTCAAATTTAAAAATTATAAATTTTGAAAATCTAACAAAAAGTTTGATATGTAAAACATAAGTGTGCATTGCTCACAAGCTTCACAAAATATTTTTAAAAATTTTAAAATTTTACATTCTAAATATTTTTTATGGATAAAATCCAGAAAAAAAATTTTTAAATTGTCAATTGGTTATAAATCAAAAGTACTCACCTGAAATTCAAAATTTAGATGTCTATAGAAAGGTCATTTTCTCACCATTTAAGTACGTACAAAATATTAATAGACAACCATTAGGTAGGTTGGTAGGTTATCTACCTAACCTACCTAACCTACCTAACCTACCTAACCTACCTAACCTACCTAACCTACCTAACCGACCTAACCTACCTAACCTACCTAACCTACCTAACCTACCTAACCTACCTAACCACAAATTTGTTTCCCGTCGTTTCTTGCGCAATTTTATTTTTTTTCCGATTTTCCAATATTATCATCCCGATTAGTACAAATTTAATTATGGCTTTTTGATGCTCCGTTGAGCTGTTTGGCATTGGTATACAAGCGTCTTTCTTCATAATATCCTGCGTCCATGTCTCAACAATCCTTGTTTTTGTGCACATTTGTTCGTATTGTTCCGAGAAAATTGCATCAAGAATACTGACAATTCTTTCGAAACGGATCGGAGGAACTGTCAGTTTCCCATACGCCAAAGAAGTCTCAACTTCTTCTCTCACCTTGTCAACTTCGTCCATTAAAAACTGAGAGCAAACCTAACAATTCACCCTCCTTATTAATATTCCCGCAGCAAATCCAGCGTAGTAGACAAAAGCACTTTTCTGTAATTCCTTAATTGCAGCGCCCTTCTCAATTTGGTGCAATAGTTCGATGCAAAGGTCATCGCTCTCTTTTTGCTTTAATACGGTTATGGCTGTTGTTTTTTCTTGATATATTAAGTCCTAGTATATTTCCTTCTCGGCTTCTTCAAACACAGCTCCTTCCAAAAAAGGTGTTGCTCCAGCATCTTCGTAACTCGAATGTCCTGCTGAAGCAAAATGTTGGAAAGCGATTTGCTTTAGATTTCTTACGAATCTCAAAGCTGATGGGTTCCTTTGGGAAGACCCTCTATTTCACCGGCTCATAGAGAAAATATTTTCGATAACATCAGTATTCAGATGTTGTAAAAGAATATACGTCTGCTCTTCGCTTTTTTGGTAGGCCCACATCTGCTGAATTTGTAAGAGGGTTTGCCTTAATCCCTTAAAGCAAGGTGGGATTTTCATAGCGTTTGCTTTAATCCCTTAAAGCAAGGAGGGATTTTCACGGATATGTTTCCTTGTTAATTTAAAAAAAAACTTAAAAGTGGCCTTTCGAGTCATAATCATAAAGTTTATCGAGTGCTTTCCAGTCCATTTCATCCCCTATTGAAATAGTGCGTTTAAGTAATATGTTCCGCACGCTTTTGAACAAGTGTGGACTGTGGATAGTCATAGAGTAAGAATACTCTCTCATTCCCAATGTCCACATAAGGTACTATTTCCATTTCTTCAGTGGATTTCAGTTTGGCATAATGCTCCTATGTTGCTACCTCCACGGTCTCAGCTCGTCGCAACAACTGTCAGCCCACAGTTAAATACGGCCTCTACAATCATCACTAGCATCGCGGAAAGCGTCTGTGCATGCGGGGACTCAATGTAATACACGATCGACTGCTTCCAGTTTCGGTTTGATCTTAGTGCAAACACCATTGCTTACGAGGCTATAGTTGTATCCCGTCCGAATTCTCCATAGTCGTTGTAACCGTATGTTAGGTCATCCTTGATGTTATATTCAAGCTCTTTCTAGGTGCCCATTTCGTCGAATAACAGAATACATTTCCATCGCTGAGCAAATCATTCATCCTGGTGGTTAAAACTGTGGGTGAACGTATTTCAGAAAGCCATCGGTTAATCGTGCTTACCGATGACAGTTTGAAACCTGCGCTTATCATGTAGTTGTAGCACGCTGGGGACTTATAGAAAAACTTCGAAAATAAATATTTTTCCTTTTGTGCCCAAGGTGCTTTTGACTTGTGGAAGAGTTGCACTATGAACGTGCGCAGCTCTTCCGAAAATTCCTGCATATGGCTGTCAAGACCAATATGATGCTGATATGAGGGATTTCGTTTAAATTTTGTTTGGGTAACGAAAAGTTTCCTATTAATAAATTTTTACCGATTCACAACTTTTTGCGGCGCTTTATGCTTAAAGGGTAAAGACGGGAGATATGGGACCCCTTTTTTGTTTTTCTTATAGCTTTAAAAGTAAAAAGGATAATCATTATTTCAAACATAGATTTATATAATCTGTAGCTAATTTATAAACCAAAAAAAATGGATTATTAGATTTCACAATGCAAAACATATTTTTTTTTCAATAACAAAATACATTACAAAAATGACAAGTGAAAAAAATGGCGGGTGATATGGTACCTACTGGCGGGTGATATGGAACTTTACTTTTTAAGTGATTTTTTGCTACAGTTGTTGTTTATATACGTGAAATGCAATGGGACTTGACAAATTGTGCGCTTCATGCACCCGAAAGTTACAAAAAAACTGTTATAAAATTAAAACCAATAATTTATAAGAATCAGGAAGGGGTGATATGGCACCAGTGTTAATGTACTGAGTTCGCGGGGCGCCATACTAGCCTTTGGACATTGCCACTTTTATTCGAAATGAAAAGATCGTTTACGTATGGGCAGTTATAGCGGTAAAAAGAAACAAACAGACAAGATTCACTCTTTTTTTTCCGTTAAAACGAAGACCTGACACTGAATACTTTCGTTTCTACACTAAATTTAAAAAAATCACAATTTGTTTGTATTTTCGGTTGTAGTTCAAACATTTAACAAGCTCCTTGATTTTCAACTGCACCCGTTAGAAGCTTGTGTGAAACTTAAAGATATTCTGAAGTCATTTAAAAAAAGTCATTAAGTGGGAAATATTGAAAGGGTGCCATAGCCCCCGTGGTGCCATATTACCCGACTTTACCCTATTATCGGTATCTTGGCGAAGGGAACTGGGAAGGAGAAATTTGTAAAGTGGAAGGCACGGCTGGCAGAGAATAATCCTTCAAATAAGTATTCGCGGAAATGGCAGCCATATTGAAAAGGGATGCAGCTGGGCTTCAAGGTCCAGTACGCTCTGGAACCCGAACTGCAGTGCTTGCTGTGGAAGCTGGCTGCTTTCGGGTTCCGAACACAGTAGGGGGTCACTAGTCACTGGAACCCGAACTGCAGTGCTTGCTGTGGAAGCTGACTGCCTTACGGTTCCAAACGATGCCAGTGGTAGGGGGTGTGTAGGTGCTGGAACCCGAAATACAGAGCTTGCTGTGGAAGCTGGCTGCTTTCGGGTTCCAGACGAAGCCGGTTGAAGGGGTTGTTGTAGAAGTTTTTCATGTGAAGTATGTGTTCTGCAACCCGAATTGCAGAAGTAACCGTTGAAGTTGGCTGCTTTCGGGTCCTAAACGCCTCCATTGTTCTAACACATGCTGCGACGTTAGAAGTCTCCGAAACACAACAAATAGATGGAGGTGATCTCGGAAGATCGTAAGGATTGAGAGCCTTTAGGCGTTGAGCAGACAATTATATCATTTTCATAAGAATACTTCTCACACATTTTTAAAAGTTTGTCCTCTGCCAAACTGACCGTCGTCGTCGATGGTCGGCTGGCAAGCCGAAGAATGAAACTGAACCGAGTTTCCTTTTCTATGCCCCACAGCCAGAATAACAACAAACCCCATTATTTTTTAATATTTTTAGCTTAACTACAAAAAACTATTTGTAACAAAAAACCTATATTATACTTTCTTAAGAACAGTAGAGAAGTGTAATTTTTAAGAAAACGAACAAACGAAACCTAAATATTTCCACAAAATACTTATAGGTAAATTCTGTTATAAAATAATCGAAATTAATAATTTAAAAAAAAACGAACTCCCTGTTTAGTTTCAAAAGCTTTTATAAAAAATACCAACAAACAAAAACACTTAATATTTCTACCAAATATCTATAAAAACTTCAATTAAAACTAATGGCGCAAAATTTTAGACGATTTAGTACGATGTTAAATCATTTTTAGTATGATACTAAGTTCAAAATTGTGTTTTGCTAATTTTAAACGAGTTTAGCATCGTACTATCACCTAACATTTTACTAAAGTTAAAATCACCAACTGGCTATTTTATCTTTTTAGTATCGTACTAAATCCATATGAGAAAACCCGAATTTTCCAGGTTCGAGTCCTGGTGGTACTCAACTTTTTTTCTTTTTTTCTTTTTTTTTTTTGTAAATAATGAAGTTAAAATGATAAAAATATAAATATGGTATACTTATTTGAAGCTCATGATAGGTTTCCATCAACATATAATTAATTTACAACGTGTGTTCATCAAATTCAAACCTTACAAATGCAGTGTACTAGTTAGCAAAAGGTTTAAAATTTTGGAATAGATAGTAAATTGCTAAATACTTAGCAAATTGTTAACTAGTAAAGTGTTAAGCCCTTAACACTAGGTTGTTTAAAATTTTGCGCTAATAATTTTAATAAAAATAGCGAACACTCTTTCTGAATTTAAAACCCTATACAAAATCAACAAACAAACAAAACTAAATATTTCGGCTTCGACTTCTAAAGGGTTTGTTGCGACTGCCGCTGGTGTGCTGCCTGCTTTTCCATCCACTCTGTCCGCTGGTGCTGACAGAGCTGATATTGATACGGAGGTAAGCTTAATACCTAGTGAAATCAAACTTATTTATGTCTCGCTGATCGAAGTGAGGTTGTTGTTGTCGATGATGATGATGTTCCTGCTATAAAGGAGTGTGTTGTTGTTGGAAATGGTGATGCTACTGTGAAAGAGTTTGTTGGTGCGGTTTCGGACGATGCTGTTGCCTAAGGGGGTGATGTTGGTGCTGTGGGTTATGACGCTGCTAGATATGATAGGCTAAACATTGTTGATGGTGTTGGTGCTTCTACTTTCGTTGATGGAGATGGTGTGGAAGCTGAAAAGAAAGCTGTTCTTAATAATAGTGTTGCCAATGTTGCTGCTGCTACTACGTTTAAAAAGAGTGCTGGTGATAGTGAATTATCTGCCCCTAAAACTATTTCTCAATCTCTTTCCGAATTGCCATGCATTGATGATGTGAGTCTTTCTACTGCAAATATTCCTAAATCTATGATTAAAAATAATATAATTAAAAAATCAAAATTATATGGTACAGATTCTTTTTCATCCCTGAACAACGCAGCTTTAACTCGTTATAATTGGTTTTACCTGTCCAAATTCAGGGTTGATACGACGGATCTAAATCTACTAATAAATCATATTGCTTCTAAAACTGAAATTCCCATAAATGAAATTCCCATAAATGTGTTTTAAATTAGTGAAAACTGACAAAAACCTATCTGATTTGAAATATGTTAATTTTAAAATTAGTGTTCCATCGAACATGCTTTTTATTGCGATGGATCAACAGCTTTGGCCTAGATCTGTTCAAATTAAAAAATTCATTTCGCGGAAAAAAAACCAATCGCTACCGGGGATAACCGAAAAAACGTAAATTCGGTTTCTCTAGTCCCTCCTGTTACCCATTCTTCAATGCCTTCTAAGATAAATAACATTTTGATATATTACCCAAACGTTGGTGGTTTACGAACACAAATAAATAACCTCCGTCTCAATACAGTATCATGCCAATATGAAATCCTTACTTTTACCGAAGCTTGGCTTACTAATAAATATCATAATTCTGAACTTTTTGATAGTAATAACTATTCGGTTTTCCGCAAAGGCAGATGTCTCGAAAAAAACCAATCAAACAAGAGGAGGCGGTGTAATGATTGCTGTCAGTTCATCATTCTCCTGTTATGAAATTAATCTTCCTTCGTCATCTTTAACTTTACCATCGTGCTTCGACGTTGATCAATTAGCTGTGAAAATTATAATAAATAAAAATTGTGAATTAACTATATTCGTAAGTTACATACCACCAGGTAGTCCTCTCGAATTATTTAAAATACATATAAAAAATTGTTGTGATGTTATTAAATTATTAAGTTATAATCAACATGCGATTATGCTGGGTGCTTTCAACCTTGGTAATATAAACTGGGTATGGGATCCCGATGAAAGTAGCTTATTTGCATCCAATATAAGTAGTGAATGTGAATATGAGTTATCAGATTCTTTTTCGGAATTAAATATCACTCAAATAAATAATTTTAAAAATAGTTTAAATCGTATCCTTGATCTCATATTTATCGATAGTGAAATTGTTGCTGATGTCAAAGATTGTAATTATCCCATTTTTCAGAATAGTATTCACCACCTAGCGTTAAGTATTAAACTTAGTTTCTATGATTATTTCAAACCTGTAATGGGAAGATTAGTCAATTATGATTTCGAAAAATCAAATTTCGCAGGAATTATTAATCATTTAAATTCGTTTTCCTGGAACAATATCGTTTTAAATTACCAGCTCGCGGATGCATATAATTTATTGCTAGGGACAATTAAAGAAGCAATTAACTTATTTGTTCCTAAAGTCGTTGTCTACAATAATTCGAAGCAACCTTGGTAGAATAAACGTTTATCTTACTTAAATAATAAAAAGAACAAAACGTATAAATTATACCGTAATTCCGTTAATGATGTTGGGCTCTGGAGTAATTATTTAAGTCTTCAGAAGGAATTCGATTTTTTACATAAAATCTTGTATACAAATTATCTGTGTCGTACTGAATCTTGCTTAAAACACAACAGTAAGCATTTTTGGGTTTACATAAATAAGAGAAAATGCTCAAATGGTATACCTAATTGCATGCAGTATTTGGGAACAACATCTACTAACATAAATACTATATGCAACTTATTTGCAAATTTTTTTCAATTGGTATACTCCCCTCAATGTGTTCCTCAAAATGTTTCATCTAATGTTAGTGATAATTTCATCAATATAGGCAGCTTAAACTTAGGTTGCAAAGATGTTGAGCAAGCCTTAAGGGATCTCAAGGATGATAAACAACCGGGACCTGATGGCATTCCACCAATTGTATTGAAAAACTGTGCTGTTGCTCTTTCAGGGCCATTAACTCTACTGTTCAATGTTTCTCTTGAAAAGGGTCTTTTTCTTGACGATTGGAAAATTTCCTATATTATTCCTATTCATAAATCCGGCTCCAAACAAGATGTTTCTAATTACCGCCCCATAAGTAAATTGTCTACCATTCCTAAGATTTTTGAGAAAATTGTTTATGAAAAACTAACCTTTATTCTGAAAGAAATGATTTCGCCATCTCAACATGGATTTATAGCTGGTAGATCCACTACGACAAACCTAGCGATTTTCTGTAACCATATAACTAGAAATCTTGAAAATGGTTTTCAAACGGATGTTACTTCGAAGGCTTTCGATAGGGTCAATCATTTGATATTAATAAAAAAGAAGGAATGCATTGGCTTCCATTCAAGTATTTTAATATGGTTTGAATCGTATCTCAATGGTAGAACACAGTTGGTCCGCATTAACGATTTATTTTCTGAAAAAATTCATGTAACGTCTGGTGTTCCTCAAGGCAGTCACTTGGAGCCCCTTCTGTTCCTGTTGTTGATCAATGACATACCAACTTTTATCAAAAATGCTCTCTGTTTATTGTTTGCGGATGACATCAAAATGTTCCGTTGTATTAAATCTTTGGATCTTGAGCGCTTATCTGAATGGTGCATTGCTAACCAGCTGTTTTTAAATGTCTCCAAATGTCAATCTTTATCTTTCTCTCGTTGTGTTAGACCAATCGACTTTGAATATGAAATTAACAAGTCAAAGCTTAATAAACTTAGAGAAAAGAAAGACCTTGGTGTAATATTCGATTCCAAACTAAGTTTCACCTCCCACATTGATTTTGTGGTTGCTAAAGCGAATAGTATGTTGGGATTTGTGGTTCACAACTCAAAAGAGTTTAAAGATCCATTTACCCTTCGATCACTATTCTATGCTTATGTAAGGTCTTCCCTCGAATACTGCTCAGTAATTTGGAATCCTTTGTATAAAACTCATTGTTTAAGGATTGAAAAGGTCCAGAAAAAATTTTCGCGAATTGTAGTACGTCGTTTAAACTGGAATATTGAAATGCTCTCTTATGAGACCAGATGTAAATTGCTTGGGCTACAACCGCTTGATATTCGCCGTCGGTATATTTCTATTGTATTTTTACGCGATGTCCTTAGTTGATATATATGCACCGTATAGCCAAACGCGGTCCTGTATTCTATTTCATGAATCCTATCATCGGGTAAACTGTGGTTTCAATGAGCCTCTAACTCGTTGCATTAGAGAAAGTAATATCATTTGTAATCATGTTGACTTTTTTCCTACCAAAGTAGAGATTCTTTTAAAACATATATAATATATTTATTACTTAACTCCTAAACTGGTGGTTTCGGTACTCGCCAGTAGTCATTAGTTAATGCATTTATTTAAATGTATATAAGTTATTGTTAAAGTTATTAACCTGTTTTCAATTACTCTGTAGGATTATATTTTGTTTGTTAATAATATTATATCAACCTGCTTGATGAATAAATTAAATTAAAAAAATTAAAATTAAAATACCTAAAAAATACTGCACTAGAAACAATCGAAAAAAAAAAACAGGCGAACACCCTTTCTGATTTGAAACTGTTTTAAGCAAAATCAAAAATAAGACACACAAAATTTAAATACCTATTTCCACAAATATAGGTAGGTACCTTTAAATAATCCACAAAAAAAAAATCGACACAAAATTAAATAAAATTAATGAACACTCTTTATAAAAAATAAGGAACAAAAATCTTTCACAAAATACCTATGTAGGTACAACAATATCACTGCGCTATAAGAATATGTAGGTATGTAAGACTGCACTAAAACCTGTGGAAATAAATTAATAATACAAAACAAATAAATAAATACAAAACCATTAGACTTCACAACATTGGCTATATCTTGTAAATCTACCAAATCAAACTATACCTAATCACCTAAAAATTAATTTTTTTTAAAAGCTATATAGGTATGTATTTTTATTGAACTTGACAAAAATCCTGATATGTACTCTTTTTTTCTCTGATATCCACAATCACAACACACTAGACAATTATTGTTATTTAATTAAAAAAATTATTTCAAATTATTATTAAAATTCACAGCTTTTCATTAAAGTTATTACACACAATGAACAACACTATCAATCACACTTTCAACTGGTATGTAAAAATCCGCAAAAATCGGCAGCAAATTATACATATATTGCATCCTGCTCTTACAATCACAATAATAAACCCGAAAAAATTTCAGTTAAAATACCGTTTAAACGTATGGTTTAACAAAAACTATCTCCCTAATCCCTATATAAAAAATAAAGACAGAGGCGCAAAATTTTAAACAATTAAAACCGGCTCTAAATCACTTTAAAAATGGGAGTCAGCTTTAAAACCTCTTTTCAAAGCGAGAGTCTACTCTTTGGTAATTTTAAACGACATAAAGTATAGTTTAACGTTAAAACACTCTTCTTACTTTAAAAGCAGCAAATCGCTGGTTTAAATTCTTAAAGTATTATTGTACCACTTGAAATAAGTTTATAATAACATAATAGTATAGGAAAGATAGAAAGTTTAATATGGGCAAGTGGGAACAAATTAATTCATGAAATTAATTGCTGGTATCGACGCAGAATTTAAACCTCAACAACATATCCAAAGTCCCCCAAAATCCCCGAATTGTTTTTTTGTATAGACGCATTTAAAGAGGTGAAGAGGGTGAGGAGGTGGGAGTTTATCAAGCTGAATAAATTTGTTATAATAAAATCTAATCACATGATACATGTTTTTAGGGTGCTTTTCAATGCTGATTCTAAAGAGACGTACTTACTTACTTTTGATGGCGCTCACAGCCCAGGATGGGCTTCGACCTCAACTAACAAGCCCCTCCAGCCAGCTCTGTCCCTAGCTAGCCGCTTCCAGTTGCGCACACCGAGTGCTTTGATGTCGTCATTCACTTGATTGCGCCACCTGTTACGGGTTCTTCCTCTGCTGCGTACCCCATCGGGGTTGGATTCGAAGACTCGTCGGGCAGGTGCGTTGCTGTCCATACGCTCCACGTGCCCCAGCCATCTAAGCCGCTGTATTTTCAGCTTTTTGACCAGGTCAACGTCGCTGTATAGCCCGTATAGCTCGTCGTTGAATCTTCTCCTCCATACTCCTTCGATACACACCGGACCGAAAATCACACGAAGAATCTTCCTCTCAAAGCACCCTAGCAGATTTTTATCCGAATCTTTCAGTGTCCATGCTTCTGACCCATAAAGCAGGACCGGGATGATTAGGGTTTTGTATAAAGTCTCCTTGGTTCTCTGAGAGAGGGCCTTACTACTTAAGAAACAGAAGAAACAGCGGTTGGCAAGAGTAATTCTTCGCTTGATCTCTGCACTGATGTCATTCTGCGATGTAATAGTGGAGCCCAGGTAGACAAAGTCCTTGACAACTTCGAAGTTATATCTGTCCATCGTGATATTTTACCCGAGTCGACGATGTTGAGCTTCCTCTCTCGATGACAGCATATACTTCGTCTTGTCCTCATTAACCGCCAATCCCATTCTAGTGCCTCCGATTCAATGCTCGCAACTGCCCCTGCCACAGCTCGCTTCGTTCTGCCAACAATGTCTATGTCATCCGCATATGCAAGCAATTGAACGGCTTTTGATAGATTGTACCGCTGGTGTTGACATGTGCGTTGCGTATAATGGCTTCAAGAACGATGTTGAATAGGTTGCATGATAACGCGTCACCTTGCCTCAATCCTTTCTCAACATCAAAGGAATCGGTAGTGTTTTTACCAATTTTGACGGAGCAGCGAGATTTCTCCATCGTCATCCTGCACAAGCGGACGAGTTTGGCAGGGATGCCGAGACTTGACATGGCTCTATATAATTCGTCCCTTTTCACGCTATCATACGCGACTTTAAAATCGATAAAAAGGTGGTGTGTATCGATCTGGAATTCCCGGGATTTTTCTAAAATCTGCCGGAGTGTGAACATTTGATCGATGGTTGACTTGCCTGGCCTAAAACCGCACAGATAGAGGCCGATCAGATCGTTGACAAAAGGTTTTAAACGGTCACACAGGATGGCCGACAAGATTTTATAAGCGACGTTTAGGAGACTAATTCCTCTGTAGTTGATACATTTCAGAACATCTCCCTTTTTATGGATGGGGCACACTATACCGAGGTTCCATTCACCGGGCATACTTTCCTCCGACCAAATTTTGCAGATGAGCTGGTGTATGCTCCTAGCCAATTCATCTCCCGCTGATTTAAATAGTTCGGCTTGTAAGCCATCCGCACCAGCAGCCTTGTACGACTTAAGTTTGGATATCGCCAGCCGCACTTCGGTTAGGTTGGGTGGACGGAACTCTTGGCCATCATCGTCCAAGTTCAATGGAGCGTTCTGCCTATTAGCGGCATCTTGGCTGTCTTCGCCATTAAGCAGTCTAGAGAAGTGTTCTTTCCAGATCCTCAGTACTGACTGTGTGTCTACAACCATATTCCCACTCTCATCTCGGCAGGCTTCCGTTCTAGCCTTGAATCCTTGGGTGGATCGCTTCACCCTCTGATAAAATTTTCGAACATCTCCCCTACCGCTACAACCCTCAATAGACTCTACCGCCCGCTTCTCGTGCTCTCTATTTTTCCTCCTGAGAAGTCGGCGTTCCTCTTTTCGTTTCAGCCCGTAGAGCTCCCGGGCCACTCTCATAACAGCTCTTGTTCGAGTCTGCAGCATTGCCTGGTAGGCCTCGTCCTTAGCTGCATGCGCTAGCCGGCACTCTTCATCGAACCAGGGGTTTCGTTGTATTCGCCTAGTGAAACCCAGCACATCAGAGGCGGCACTTCTGATGGCTTGTTGACAGTGTTCTCACTGGTCCTCTGCACTTGATGCTGGTGGCGGACCTCCTGAGAGATTAAGAGTTACGTGGTCTAAAAAAGTTCTGGCAGTCTCTTGCGATTTAAGCTTCTCGACATCGAATCTTTTCACAGCATCTGCTCTGCGTGGTCGCATCATGGATATCCGCATACGTAGTCTAGCTACCACCGAGTCAATGTTGGCCCCTCGGAACGTTCGGACGTCCAAGATACTGGAAGCATGTCTCGCGTCTATCGCAACGTGGTCGATTTGGTTGACGGTTACTTCATCACGTGACCGCCAAGTCCCCTTGTGTATATTGAGGTGTGGGAAGTAGGTGCTTGAGATGATGACATTTCGCCCCGCCGCAAAGTCTGCCAGCCTGTGTCCGTTGCCGAAAGTTTCGTCGTGTAGGCTGTGTCCTCCGACTATCGAACCAAAGATGCCCTCCTTTCCGAATCTTGCGTTGAAGTCACCAAGAATGATCTTTACGTCGTGCTTCGGGCACATATCATACGTTGTCTCCAGGAGATTGTAGAATGCTTCTTTGATTGAGTCCTCCCTCCCTTCATGGGCGGCATGAACACAGATCAGCGAAATGTTCTTAAATTTGCTCTTGATGCGGATTGTGACCAGGCGCTCGCTTACACTTCGGAAGCCCAAGACTTCTTGCCTAAGTGATCCCCTTATCACAAAACCACAACCAAAGAGCCGCCGACCCTACTCCTTCAAGCATCCGCCGTAGTAGATGTCACACGTTTTCAGTCTCCGTATGCCCTCTCCATCCCATCGCACTTCCTGGATGGCTGTTACGTCAGCCTTTAGCCTGTCCAGGTTCTCCACTAATTGTTCGGCTGCACGTGTTCTGTATAAGGACAGGACGTTCCACGTGCAGATCCGAAATTCATTGTCCTTGTTTCGCTTGCTGGGGTCGTCAACTTTAAAATCATCCATATCCGAGGCTTGTTGTTGTTTCGGAACAACTTTTTTTTACGTGGTAGGGAAGTTACCCCGACGCACAACCCCCGACCCGGAGGACCAGATCCTTCGTATAACTCCAAGGGTAGGGAGCCGGATAAACCGCTCCTTATAGGCCTGAGCTACAAATATGTCGTAGTAGCCCATATAAGGTGTTCACTAAGTAGTTCAACCTAACTGGAACTGTAGACGCCACCGTTGATTCCATCTAGAGAATACGTCCGCTGCCGCCTCGATGAAAGGAGAAGTGGGAACACTCCTCCCCCCCTCTCTCGTTGGCTGTCCTCAACAGCTTTCCACGGGGATTTAAACCCCGTCTCCAGCTGAGGTACTAGACACCCGATGTTCACCACTAGGAGGTGAGAGTAGGAGTTGGTAGACAGAGGTGGGTTTTGAGAAAAACCGGTGGACGCTTGTGTCCTCTTGAATGCACATAACTACCCTTTTGATTCTAAAGAGACCAAAACTGAAAAGATACATGTATGTATCTCGTAGAAAGTAATAGGCCTTTTTATGGAATGATGACTTACCGATGACCTGCGCTTATCAAAACCTGCGCTTATCATGTAATTGTAGCACGCTGGGGACTTATAGAAAAACTTCGAAAATAAGTATTTTTCTTTTTGTGCCCAGGGTGCTTTTGACTTGTGGAAGAGTTGCACTGTGAACGTGCTCAGCTCTTCCGAAAATTCCTCCATATGGCTGTCAAGACCAATTTGAAGCTGATATGAGGGATCTCGTTTAAATTTTGTTGGGGTAACGAAAAGTTTCCTATTAATAAATTTTGCCCGATTCACAACTTTTCGCGCCGCTTTATGCTTATATGATCGGTGTCTAAGCGAAGGGAACTGGGAAGGAGAAATTTGTAAAGTAGAAGGCACGGCTGGCAGAGAATAATCCTTCAAATAAGTAATCGCAGAACTCGCAGCCATATTTAAAAGGGATGCATCTGGGCTGCAAGGTCCAGTACGCTCTGTAATCCGAACTGCAGTGCTGGCTGTGGAAGCTGGCTGCTTTCGGGTTCCAAACGCAGTAGGGGGTCACTAGTCACTGGAACCCGAACTGCAGTGCCTGCTGTGGAAGCTGGCTGCTTTCGGGTTCCAAACGAAGCCGGTGGTAGGGGATGTGTAGGTGCTGGAACCCGAAGTACAGAGCTTGAGAGCATGCTGTGGAAGCTGGTTGCTTTAAGGTTCCAAACGAAGCCGGTGGTACGGGGTGTGTAGGTGCTGGAACCCGAAATACAGAGCTTGCTGTGGAAGCTTGCTGCTTTCGGGTTCCAAACGAAGCCGGTGGTGGGGATTGACGTTTAAGTAACAATTATGAATCAATTCAAAACACCACTATGTTGAGATTACAAACATTTTTCAATTACTTTAATTAAAAAACACAAATAAAAAAAAATTAAAAATAAAATATTGGATGCATTTCGGCTAGTCTACTAGCCATCAGCAACACGACTGAGGGGAATCTTCACATAATATTAAACATTGAACAATTGCACAATTGCACACATTTATATCCAATAAGTACAATAAATTTACAAAACCAAACTAATACATTTCAACAATTTTAAAGCTTTTTTTTTAAAGAGAAAGAAATAGAAATACAAAGAAACATATTGCAATTACTTTGAATTTTTGAACAACAACAACAACTTAAAGGCGCTACCACCAATTGATTGGCTGGAGATATAGCTATTTCGTGCTTTGCCACTTTTTGCACTTATCAGTCTCCTTTTTGTGGTGCTGAGCTTTAATCCAATTTTATTTGCAAAACTTTTTATGCACACCATAGGATTCGAACCCACGCATATCAGATTTGCTCCACCGCCTTAGACTACTGACGTTACATTTCAAGATGTGTTATTTGATTATCAAATGCATTTGGAGCATCAGCATTTTTATAAGCGCCTTTAAGTATGCTGTCTTGTTCGGCCTCCATTTTTCTCCATACCTTATTTCGATAGACTTCAGTTCGCAGTACGTATCAAAGGGGGAGAGGTTGAAAGATCGGTAACGAACCAGACTTTTAAGTTATTATTGTTATTATTGTACTATTCGTACTAGAATGTCAGCTTATTAGGCTTGACCATTCTTTATTCCGTCAATTTCATTGAATTTTTGAACAACAACAACAAATTAAAGGCGCTACCACCAAGTGTTTGGCTTAAGATATAGCTATTTCGTGCTTTGCCACTTTTTGCACTCATCAGTCTCCTTTTTGTGGTACTGAGCTCTAATACAATTTTATTTGAAAAACTTTTTATGCACACCATAGGATTCGGACCCACGCATATCAGATTTGCTCAGTCTTAGCAGTCGTGTCTCGTGTGCACTACGCACTCCACCGCTTTAGACCACTGACGTCACAGGTCGAGATGTGTTATTTGTTTATCAAATGCATTTGGATGGAATTAAATTGACGGAATAAAGAATGGTCAAGCCTAAATAGCTGACATTCTAGAACGAATAGTACAATAATAACAATAATAATATTTGCAATTACATTTACAAGGTAAACAAATTAGATTCTATTTTCCCCATATCTGCATTCAACGCTGTGTTATCTCTGTGGATGAAGAGACTCTCGTACGCATCAAGTCAAGACGTAGAAGTGTTTCATGTGGTGTATGTTTTGCAACCCGAATTGCAGAAGTAACCGTTGAAGTTGGCTACTTTCGGGTCCTAAACGCCTCCATTATTCTAACACATGCTACGTCGTTAGAAGTCTCCGAACAACAAAAAATAGATGGAGATGATCTTGGAAGAGCGTAAGGACTAAGGACTGAGAGCCTTAAGCGTAGATCCCACAATTATATCATTTGCTTCTCACACATTTTGTTAAAGTTTGTCCTCTGCTCTGTTGCAATATTTTCATGCTTAATCCAAACTGACCGTCGATGGTCGGTTGGCAAGCCGAAGAATAAAACTGAACCCAGTGTTTTTTTCTGTGGCCACAGCCAGAATAACAACAAAAACCCATTATTTTTTAATATTTTTAACTAACTACAAAAAAACTATTTGTAACCAAAAACCTATAAATACTGCCTTAAGAACACAGTAGACAAGTATAATTTTAAAGAAAACGAACAAACGAAAACATAAATATTTCCACAAAAAAGTCTTGTAGATATTATATGTGTATCTGAGTCGTGGTTTAGACCTGCATTTCGGGATGAACAATTTAAACTTAATGGGGCATATTCATAGTCATTTTAGACCTGGGTCTAAGTTAAACATAGCTTTGGTTGAATTTTCGGACCCTGATTCTATTTTTGTAAGGTTATCATTTCAAAATATTTGAAGCTATTTGTGTAGTATACCAAGTTAATTATCTTATAAAAATATAAAACCAACAATTTGTAATTTAAACCGGTCTGTATTCATTGAGCCAAAATTGTCTTAAACTGTAGTTTAGTTAATCCTGGGTCTATCTGCGACTATGAATATGCCCCAATGGTTTTAAGCTCTTAAGTTCAGCTATGTATGTTAGAAAATCAATTCAGTGCAATATTATCAAAAGCTCCTGTGAAACATCTGCAACTCAATTTTTATCCTTAGAAATTCCGCGTTGGAAGTGCATAGTAGGTACTATTTATATGCCACCAAGTTTAGCTAACTCTTCTGTAGTTACTGAAATCCTAGAAGAGTTTTATCATTTATCGCCAAATATTGTAGTTTGTGGTGACATTAACATTAATTTATTAAATAACCAGATTAGCTCCCCTCTCCAGTGTTCCATGCGCTCATTAAACCTCTTCTTTGCCAACCTTTCTAGACCAACCCATTTTGCCTCTCACAGCTTACCAACTCTAATAGATATCCTTCTTTTAAGTAATAAAGATCTGTTGAAAGCCTACAGCCAGTTGTCTTTTCCTGCTTTTTCGCGACATGATCTCCTCTTTGCAGTCCTAGATATTCATTTTGGAGATTTGTACAAACCAGAAAAATGTTCATTCTTTAATTGTAAGAATATAAACATTAATTCCATTTTCGCTGAATGTGACTCCTTAAACTGGAACTGGACCATGTTGTTCCATACTATAGATGTAAATCAACAGGTAGACATTATCAACAGGAATATAGGCTATCTATTCAGTAAATATGTTTTTTTTTTATATTAAGCGCGCGCTAAAGGGGTTGTGACTACCCTTAAAATGTTATACACAGCACGAGCGATTAGGTAGGTTGGAGGGGATTTAAAAGGAGATACCGATGCACATTGGGTTTGAATGTCTGTAAATCACAATGGGAGGGGAAAATTTGGCTGGGTAAAGCATTCCACATTCGTGTAGTGTGACTAAAGAAAGAATCTCTGTACTTAACAATACGTCCGAAGTTGGGCTCAAGGGTAAACTGATGGGCATTCCTAGAAGCGCGAGTATTACGGTTGAATTGTTTAAGGGGAGGAATGCAACTGGCTGTTTCACTAGAGCACTGTTTGTTAAAATAACGGTAAAATAACGAAAGGCATGAAGCGCGCGCTAAAGGGGTTGTGACCACCCTTAAAATATTATACACAGCACGAGCGATTAGGTAGGTTGGAGGGGATTTAAAAGGAGATACCGATGCACATTGGTTTTGAATGTCTGTAAATCACAATGGGAGGGGAAAATTTGGCTGGGTAAAGCATTCCACATTCGTATAGTGCGACTAAAGAAAGAATCTCTGTACTTAACAGTACGTCCGAAGTTAGGCTCAAGGGTAAACTGGTGGGCATTCCTAGATGCGCGAGTATTACGGTTGAATTGTTTAAGGGGAGGAATGCAACTGGCTGTTTCACTAGAGCACTGTTTGTTAAAATAACGTTAAAATAACGAAAGGCATGAAACATTTCGACGGTGCTCCAGAGATGTAAACGTATCCGTTATAGTTCTTTCACCAATCATTTTAAGAGCTCTCTTTTGAATTCTATCCAATAGAATCAAGTGGGTTATTGGAGCACCTGCCCAAATATGGAAGTTGTACTCAAGTTTTGGTCGAAGTTTTGTAGATCACAGCCAGGTCAGAAGGGGAGACACATTTCTTGCATCGACGGAGAAAACCCATACACCTAGCAGCATTTTTGGCGATGTCAAATATGTGGTCATTCCACATTAGGTGGTCTGTGACACACATACCGAGGACTGAAAGCGATTCAGTTTCCTCAATGCAAGTGCCGCTCATGGATAGCAGCATAGGGGGTGGGTTCCGCCTAAACGACAGGAGACAGCATTGAGTTTTAGAGGCATTAAATTCTACACGGTTTTTGTTTCCCCATTGGACAATGCTGTCAAGGTCAGAATTTAATGAGCTTATCATACGCTGCCGTTGAATTTCCACATCTGAAGGACATGGATGTGAATCTAGAAACGAATATAAAAAGCTGAGGGTACTGTCGTCAGCAAAACAGTTTAATGGATTAGAAGTTTCAGATAAAAGATCGTTGATGAATATAAGAAAGAGGGTCGGAGACAAAATGGAGCCCTGGGGCACACCAGCATTTATTTTGTGGATATCAGACTTGTAACCATCCAATACAACTTGTATTGAGCGGTCCGAAAGGTAGCTTCTAATCCAACGAAGGAGAGATTAATCGATACCAAATGCACGCATTTTCGATAAGAGAGCTTGATGCCAAACTCTATCAAATGCTTTTGAAATATCAAGCGCAACAATCTTACTTTCTCTAAAACGATGTAAAGATTACCAGTGGACCTATTACTACGAAAGCCGTACTGCCGGTCATTAAGAAGCTTTCGTTCTTCGAGATATTTCTAAAGCTTCTTCTCTAACCCTAATAACCTCTTTACAGCTCGAATCAAACCATGAGTTTTCTTTGGGTTTGATAGATTTTAACCACTCTTCCACTTAAAACACGTACTGTAAAAAATGTCAACTGTCCATGGATATCTTATAACTTAAAAAACCTTATGTCACAAAGAGATCGCTTGTTCCGTCGCTGGAAACGCTTAAGGTGCTCAAATGTGTTAGAGGAGTATAAACAAACCAGAAATCTAGTGACAGGCCTGTTAAAACAAGAAAACGCTTGTTTTACTCTACCTACTTTGGTTCATACCGCTCTTCCAAACATATCTGGAACCAGGTACGCAAACTTGGTTAAAGTAAGACATCTCCAATGAATGCTGAAAATGTTGTGAAATAAATTGTAACTTTATCTGTGCTTCAACGAACGATAACAGTTCTTCAGCTGAATTCCAACTCATCAACAATTCTGAGGATGCTTTTTCGTTGTCCTGTGTTAATGTAATAACAGCCTGTGAATCGATTTTATCAATCAAGTCAAAATCTATGGAAGTGGGTGATATTCATCCTGACTTTGTTAAAATTCTCCTTCCGCGGTTAGGCACGTTTATTACACACATTTTTAACTCAGTTCTCACGTTTTCGGTATAAGAAACAAGCAAGAGTTAAACCTACCCCAAAAAAAGGCAACAAAACTGATTTCAGGCCCATAGCAATTTTACCTTTTTTATCAAAAGCATTTGGATCAATCGTATGTAACTAATCAAATCAAGATTTACCTAAAACAAAGAAACCTGCTGACGGCCCTACAATCTGGTTTCCGCCCCCAGCACTCCTGTACTACAGCCCTGCTTAAAGTAACGGAAGACATAAGAAAATCGATCGATAGGAATCAGGTTACACTTTTATTGTTATTAGAATTTTTCGAAGCCTTTGATTTAGTTGAGCCAAATTTGCTATGCAACAAATTGATTACATTTTCCAATATGTCTTCCTCAACTATCAAACTCATTTTGTCCTACATGTCCGATCGTTGTCAAGCTGTTTCTTGCAATAGAAAACTGTCAACATTTCTGAATCTTAGAAAAGGTGTTCCTCAAGGTTAATTGCTAGGCCCTTTATTATTTTCGATGTTTATTAATACATACCTTTGGTTTTGCCATATTGTAAATATCATAATGCTGATGACTGCTGTACTTAAGTTTCGAAAAAAGACAACTTAAAGATGCTGTAAGTAAACTAAACATAGATTTAGCCGCTATCGCTTTATGGTCTCTCGAAAATAAACTTCTCATCAACCCATCAAAATCTAAAATAATCCCTATTTTCAAACGTGAGCCAGTCCATGATGGTTTTCCGCCTATCTTACTTAATTACTCCCATATACAATTTGTAACAAAAATTAAAAACCTTGGCATTGTTTTTAGCAGTAACATGTCGTGGAATGAACATATAAACCATATTGTTGCAAATACACCGTTCCTTACGAAGTCTTTCTGTGAGTAGGGTATTTTTACCGACTCAACTTAAATTACAATTAGTTAAGACGCTTATAGTGCCAAATATAACTTATAGATGTAAAATATTTGCCAATTCTGATGCTGAGTCCCAGCGAAAACTTAAAGTGGCATTCAATGCTGCAACAAAATTTGTTTTCAACCTACGCAGGTATGACCACGTCTCAGCTTATATGCCGTTTTCACTGGGCCAAATGAGGTAATTTCGTTGCAAGTTTCCAAATGAGATCCGAAATTACCTTATTTCCCATACAAAATCACATTTCGTAATGAGGTAATTTCAACCTCATTTGCACGAAATTAGGTTGGAAATTAGGTGAATGCATCCAAAGGGAATCAGTTTCAAAAGCTCTTAAAAGCTTTTGTACGAAAATATCAATTCAGTATACTCAACAACATAAAACAGAAAGAGAAAACAACAAAAATAAACGGCTAACTGCCATTCCAAATTCAAAATGAAATGAGATGTCAAATGAAATTAGCAAATTTGATAATGAAACCACTTTTTTGCCAAATTTCAAAATTACCTCATTTCGTCTCTAATGAAAACATAGTATTACGCTAGTCGTATACTTGGATGTACACTTGAAGTATTTCTGAAGTTTCGAACGTTGACCCTTCTCGTCAAACATATCCTAACCAAGAATCCGGAGTACTTATATGAAAATTTATCCGTCTCACAATCAACACGTAACTTAACAATTTTACCATTTATGTCTTCTTGCTTAGCTTCTTCCAGACTGTTTTTCGTTCAGTCTATATCCCTGTGGAATAATATTCCACTTTCTATTAGGCGAAAATTTGAACATAGAGACTTTTTAAAATATGTTTTTTCTTATCTTAATAACAGTAGTTGAAAGGTCCTCTTAAAGTTATTTAGTTTATAAGTTTTTCCTTTCCTTTATTTGTTATTAATTATAAACTGTATGAAATCAACCACTTAAAACCTGTACTTAATTTAAGAGCAATCTTCCTGTACAGCTTATAAATTAACTCAATACAATATTAAAAAAAAATACAAAATACTTTTAAGTAAATTCTGTAATAAAATAATCGAAATTAATAATTATTAAACTTTCGAATTTATTAATCAAAAGAATTAACCCGATATTGTAGTCGAATTTTAATCAAATTCAGGTAGAAATTCCTTTATTGACTAAAAAAAACATGAAAACAGAAAAAAATTAAAAAGAAAACACGAACTAATTTGTTTTAAAATTTTTTTTCACTTTATTTTGATGAATTTCAAGCTGTCATGCAGCCCACCATCAGCGAATTACACTCGGTACTAACAAAACAAATGAACATATTTGTCAAAAGAAAATTAAAACAATACACACAAGTTAAATAAATTATTATCTTAGTATTTACACTAATGCAAATAAAGGAGAACAAATATATCCATTATCTGTGTTCATAACATTTTTGGTCTTAGAAATTAAGAGAGATTCAAACGCCTCGAGCTTTCTTTGATTGCGTACGTTCTTAAGTAACCGAACACTCTCTTCAAACGTCCCGTAATCGTAATCAGGCCTGCCAGATTGGGCGATATATCGCGAAACGGGCGATATTTTTTTTAAGTTCGCGGTGTAAAATTTCATTTTGCGATATCTCATGTTTTTAGCAATATTTGCGGTATTTTTTCCCTTACAATAAAACAAAATTTCAACCTTAATAGCCTTCTCACACCAAAACCCGGTTTTCGCGAAAATATCGGTTTTGGCTGAAAACCTTGATCGAAAACACAAGTTTTCCCATACATTAATGCTAAACCACAAGTTTTGATAAAACACAAGTTTTAAATAAAACCTGTCCAAAACATGTCGGATTTGCAGGATGAAATAAAACAAGCGCACATTGTGAAACATTCAGCGCTCAATTAAATGTCATATAAATAGCTGACGGGTTGCTGCCAGGAAAAAAAATTTTTTCTGCTGGAACACAAGAGAGCGCGACGCAGTGTCGCGCATCTTAACTACCACGTCAAATCGACCGGTTAAGAAATAAATTAATTATAACCAATCAGGATTGATTGTATTTCGATTATTAAATTCCAATATGAATGAATTGTCTTTTAATTGCACATAAAACATTTGATTTTTCCCTTTTCTGTGGCACTGAACATTTTCAAAGCGGCGCGGCCCTTCCTCGGAACCATTGTGTTCAAGCAAAACAAATGAAATGTCAAATGAAAACTTGTAAATTTTCGGTGTGAACGCATTTCAAGTTTTCGTAAACCAATTGCCGAAAACCTGGTTTTGGGTTTGGTGTGAAAAGGCTATAAGGGAAAAAAATGATCTTATTTAGAACACAAAAATTTTACTTTGAAAAAAAAAGCCCTTAACGCACTCATTTTATTTCTCCTTTTTCTGACATTTGACATTATGCAAGCACTTTGTATTTAAATTTCAAAAAAGTAGGCTAGGAAATATTATATAAAACTTCTGTCTGTGCGCTGTGCTTAATGTTATTGTTTTTATATTTCGTAGTTCGTTTCTTAAAATTTCTAAAAATTCTATTTAAAGTAAACAAAACATGACTTAAAAAAAAACAGCCAAATACCAAAAAGAATGGGAGGATCTTCATATTTTTAAAGGTAAATTAAATTGAATTTCATATGTTAATCTTCCTGTATAGAGATTATTATATGTTATTAAAAGGATGGTTGCAGAAATCGAAACTTTTTGCAATAATTAAAATAACTATACATAAAATGTCTTAAATTCAATTTCCTTGTTGCAAAACTACCTATTTATTTATTTTTATTGTTTGTTTTCTGCTAAAATAATTTAAAAAAAAAAAATTGAATACAAAAATTTAGCTTTTTCACTTTATTTAATTTTTAAGCGATTTGCGGTTTTTACGATATTTTTTTTAATTTCGCGGTTTTTTGCAATATTTTTTTTTTTAATCGCGATATTGGGTCATACAAATCTGGCAAGCCTGCCGATGATGTGAGGTGGTTCGTTTTCATCACAAGAAGCAAAGACATGCGCAGCGATTGATGAACGATTCAATTGTTTATTTTGTATGCAATTGATTAGCTCTTTGAACCTGGTTTTGATGCTCCGTTTCGTTTTTTATTACAAAATTGTAATAATTTTCAAATTTTAACGTTTTTTTTTTTTCGAATTACCCCCTGCCGAAAACATTCGTTACAAGTTAAACACAAAAAAAAACAAGTATATAAAAAAAAGTAGATCGCAAGTTTCGAACCTGTGACCATTGGCACCATAGGCGGTAACACATCCATCAGCTACGTTCAATAATGGTATGGTAATGTAAATTATGGTAAAATTTTCGGTTGGTAAAGATTTTAATTATTGATTCATCAAAAAACTACGAGGTTTTCAAATCAAATTTTTTGATGACTAATTTAATCTCAAACTTGACCCTAAAAAAAGTCCTTTTGCATTTTTTTTTTCGAAAATCGAATGATGAATGTACCAAGCTAGCAAACAGGTATGTTATATGATATATGTGACTTGGTTTGGTGTGTAAAGTTTTTTTGTGTGTTAACCTTACGAACTTTTATATGGTTTTTAATTCAACCGTTGAACTTGAATTCTAAAGTTTCAGTGCGTGAATAAAGACGTGCAATTATTTGTGATTAGCTATTGGTGTACAATAGTAATACTAAGATAATTTGGTTTTAAAAATTAAAAAAAAAACAATTTGTTAAAAAAATTGCGAAAAAAAATGTTTGATAAAGTTTTCTTTTGAAAGCTTTTCCACCCATTTGTGTGTTTTTTGTTTGTTTTTTTTCTTTTTATCAACAAACCCCTACCCACACTTAAGGTATATTTTTTATTTATTTTAAAGGATATATTTTAAAAGATACATAATTTGGAAAAAGAATAATTGGTTTTCGTGGTTTTATTCGCGAAGTGAAGTGATTTTTTGTGAAGTGGAAAAAGAATTGGTTTTCGTGGTTTTATTCGTGAAGTAAAGTGATTTTATTTGTTTTAGTTTTGTGGAAAAAAAATCCGTGAGTTTAAAAAAGAAACAATTGTTGCTGTGAAAAAGTGTTGTTATTTTTTGAAAAAGAAATTTAAGGTGATAATAGAAAAAATTTAGTGTTGTGTAAAAAAATTTTGTGTTGTGAACATAAGTAAAGTGCTGTGTAATGGTATAATTTTTTTTTTTAATTTTGCGTGTATCGTTAACTGTAGATAAGAGTGTTTTGTAAGAAATATTAAGAGATAGTAATTTAGTGTTGTATAAAATATTAGGTTACATATATGGTTAGATGCTGCTATGCGCGTTGCGGTGCGGTGCAACAACGGCAGAGCATGGTTTTGATTTTTAAAGTCCCGTCCGACTAACGAAGACCCATTTGGGTTAAACACGGTAATATCCTTTTATCTTAAAGATATCTTACTTCGCGGAACACAAAAAAATCTGTCAAAAACGGCACAACCCTTGTATTTTTATTCGATTTGCAGTTGCTCTGAAGATAGCATTGACCATTCATGCTTCCGCGTTATGGAGGCATGGAGGTCTCAAAAGCAGCTGACCACTACGGTCACGTCTTCGAATGAAAGATCCGTATCAAGCCGTCTGAATTTAACTTCAACTTCGCGTCCACATCCACCTCCAACTTTAAACAGCCCAGCCATTTTCTTGGTAAATTTAGATACCAACTCAAAGAATGTTTACAAACCCAAAGATATTTCTCTGAAAGACACGCCGGCTTTCACTGAAAACGTTTCTCCATCCCAATTCCCTTCGCCAATGCGCCACACCAGGCATTACAAAGCCTTGCCAAACGCCCCAAGTCGACTTAGGCAAACTCGCCAGCCTATTTTTGTCACGCCAAAAAAGCCATCGGTAGGTATCATATACCGATGGCATTCAGAAACTAAGCTTCCAGCTGATTTCAGCAAGCAGATGGCGGATTTGCTGACAGATAAAGCTACACAAATGACAGCAATTGACAAGAAAGGCATCATCCTCTTTGACGAAATGGCGATCCAGAAGGAACTGGAGTATAATACCAAGGATGATTTTAATTAAGGATGTACATACATACTTCGGAGAACGGAATATTGTGGCTTCTAAGATAATGGTCTTTACCGTAAGAGGCCTCAATACCAATTGGAAGCAGACCATCGCCTACTACGTGGGATCACCGAAAGGAGAACCTCTCGCCCAGATAATACTCACAATTATAATCCGTGGTCGCAACATGCTGCGACCAAGGTGTAAATAACTTGCTAGCGTACATAACGCTTGCAACCCATAATGGATAATCCCTATCTGGATGTGACTGATTTTCTTGCTGCACGATTATTCACATATTTTCAAGTCTGTACGAAACATTCTTTTGAAGTATCAAATTCACATAGGTGAGGATATTGTTGACTGGCGAATTTTGGAGAAAGTTTTTGAGGTGGACTCGAAAGCGAGTACCTTTCAAGTTTTCTTCAAGCTGTCTCTGTCACACATCAATCCGAGCGGTTATGATAAAATGTCATGTCAAATGACACAAACCTTCACCGACAAGGTGGCCACTGGAATAATGTTTGCCGTGCAGAGTAATTGCTTCGAATCGAATATGGAAAAGAAAGTCGCAGAAGACACAGCGCGATTCTTCAAAAAAATAAACGACTTATTTGATACGCTTAACAATGGCCAGAGGTATTCGCGAAACCGGAATAAGCAAGTATTATCCGAATCAACAGATACGGTGAATTCTTTGAAGGAAGCGCGAAAATGGATTTCCCAATCGAAATCAACAAGCTGCAAGCAAATGCCACCATGGGCTTGCAGCGAACGTTACAAGGAATTGTGCTGATGTGGGAATACCTCAAAAGCGAAGAGCAGATCTGTTTCCTGCTCGCACATTTAAACACCGGCGTTGCAGAAAATTTGTTCTCGATGATACGATGCAATAGCGGCTCATACAAGAAAAATCCTTCGACTTGGGAATGTATTCGAAACCGCAAACAAATTATTTTTCATAATTTTAGCGTGGCCAATCATTCGGGATAAGAGGACGTAAGGCGGAACAGCTCTTAAATGAAGCTGACCTGGAAAATGCAAAAAATGATGATGACAAGGACTACGAAATCGAAGTGCCAATCGAGGATGATCTCTTGGAGACAGAAGTGGTCTATGTTATAGAAGAAGAAGAAGAAGAAGCAGAAGAAGCAGAAGAAGCAGAAGAAGCAGAAGAAGAAGAAGAAGAAGAAGAAGAAGAAGAAGAAGAAGAAGAAGAAGAAGAAGAAGAAGAAGAAGAAGAAGAAGAAGAAGAAGAAGAAGAAGAAGAAGAAGAAGAAGAAGAAGACCTCGATGACGACCAAAAAGAGTTAACAGACACTCATAAGAAAATAGAATTTTCTGATAAGCTACAGAAAGCAGCTGCTGCATATAACGCCGGGCTTGCAGCAGCAAAACTGAAGAAGAAACACAATTGTGAAGTATGCTCTAAGTTCTGCTGGACGATATTGAACAAGATAAGGAAAGGAATGAGCCTCTTTTATTAAAACTGCGAGCGTATGCGACCACATCAGACTTTGGGAAATTAACAGTTCCTTCGATCCTTTTCCATTTTTGAAAAACAAAGAGAGAAAAAAGAAATAAATAGAAGAAAAACTTGTGGAAACCTGGTGTGCAGAAATAATTCAAGATGAAATTTTAGGTGTAAACTTCTCTAGGGAACAAAAGGAGATAATTATTAAGTTTCTGCTGAGAGGACTCATCATATTGTCTAATAGGAAGAGCAACAAGAAATTTAGGATCTCCAAACTGAAAACAGTTTCAGTTAAATTAAGTACATTAAGCTAATGATATATTTTTTGTTTATTGTTCGGGATATATTGTGCTTATTTATATTAAATCAAATATTATACAAAACAAATATGTAAGAATTTTGATTATATTATTATCTTAACTTTCAATTAAATGTAAATTTAAATTTACTAAATTTTCCATTTCAGGTGAAGTTCCTTCAATATCGGGAATATTTTATAGATTTAACTGATTTTTTTATATCAGGTGTAAGTTCCTAAGAGCGGCATTTGCAAGTTCCGGCGGCAATATTTTTGTAGTTTTAAGTATTTAAAAAAAAAACACAAAACAAAAAAAAAATTAGTATTAGTACCTAAGAGGAATAGGCTTACCATTGATACCTCAGAAAAAAAAACGCATGTGCAATATCTTAATATTTTGAGCTTGTAGTAATAGTAAGAGGACTAGGCTAAAAAACACATTTGGAAACCTCATTAAAAAAAAAGTATCTTGTACTCTACCCCACTTGCTGATTTAGAAAAGAATACTCAACCAATAGGTTGCGAATTTCCAAAGGCGCCCATGGAACAAGTTATGTTAATTTAATTGACAAGCTCACTCTTCACTTACAAAAAAAAGTAAGTTATTTTTGTACAAATGTTTTCGGTAAAAAAGTTATTTGTTTTTTGTAATAATGTTAATTTTTTTTAAAAGTTATTTTTTTTTGTAAAAAACTTTATTTTTTTTTTTACGTAAAAAAGTTATTTTTTTTTTTTTTGTTTTTTAAAATGTCTTTCAAATTAATACTTCTTTTATTTAAAATACTTTGATAATATATTTATTTCATTAAAACAAAAACACGCCTGTTCTCGACTTCCTTATTTTTCGAATGCCCCAATGAATCTTTTTTATCCCCCTTTTATCACCCAAGCTTCTCCTTCTATTTTTCATTTTAAAAAAGTTAATTTCTTTTGTAAAAAAGTTATTTTTTTTTTGAAACCACACAAACCTATCATATTATTTAGGCGATTTGATAAGCACCCCCAATTTTAGCTATTAGCTAGTGGTCATATTGCCCCGGGGCCACATTCTATTTGTAATTAATAAATCTAAAAAAAACACTAACTTGTACCTAGTTAATAAAATTAAAAAAACATATTTACACCTTAGATGACTTAGCCAATTTTAATTTATTGTATTAAAAAGTAAATTAACTCATATAATTAATTTTCGGATGCATTTCCACTTTATTTGTCATCCTCAGCGAGTATGTTCAAACTAAGATCAGTGGGTAGATCGGCTGCAGATGCAAGAACAATGCCTAATTTAAAGAGAAGAAAATAAAATGAAGAAAATTTAAACAAAGGTTAGGCATAGTTCAGTAGGTAGATCGGCTGCAGATGCAAGAACAATGGCTAATTTAAAGAGAAGAAAATAAAATGAAGAAAATTTAAACAAACGTTGGACATAGTTCTTGCATCTGCAGCCGATCTACCCACTGAGCTTAGTTTGAACGTACTCGCTGAGGATGACAAATAAAGTCGAAATGCATCCGAAAATTAATTATATGTGTTAATCTACTTTTTAATACAATAAATTAAAATTGGGACATCCATCTAAGGTGCAAATAAAGAAAAAACTTTGTTTTTTAATTTTATTATTCATGGACTTTGCGGTTATTTTCTTAACGTTTTTTTCTTTAAATATAAAATGTACCTAGTAATTTATATTTTATAACATAAATACAAATTCAAGTTTTTCAGATATATTTTTCGGTAAAATTTAAAAAAAATGTAAAAAATTGTTAACGAAAACATTTATTGGTAGGTAGATAGGTACCTTATATCTCCAGTCAACATAAGGTCCTACAAACACCATTTATTTTGTTACCTATTTAGGTATGAAGGTAAGACCGAGGACCTGAATCAAATATCGGAAATAAAAATTAAAATATCGTTGCGGTTGTTTCGTTCCGCTTTTGCTTTGGTTTGAGAGAGCCTTTAAAATTGCTTACTCTCCCCTACTAAACTCAGTTCAACAAAAAATTGTCAGTACAGGGTTTGGCTACAGGGCGAGCTTTTTTCAAAACAGTGGCACGCGTGTATACTTTCACGACACTGAATTGAGAAAACTGCCAATATAAAAGATTCTACACCACTGAACAACTTACATGAATTGTTGTTGTAAAGCCCTGCAAAATATCGTACACACCACCATGACCGTCCTCATTGCATGCTCAAAGCACAGGCACACTGATTATATTTTCATATAATAGATAATAGCATAGATAAACAATATAAAGATACACATCCTTCGTACGTTTTACCCCCCCAAAACCCATTTGCTTACATTGTTGTTTTTGTAATTTAATTCTGTGTCCATGAATAAATGTGAAATCCAACAACAAAGTTACGGTGGTGGAAATCAGTAAGTTGCACTAGTATGCGTGTTTTAAAGCACACTAGTAAAACTTACTGATTTCCACCACGGCTAAACCCACCTTTTTGCTTGTAGGCAAACCGGATTGACAGCCAAAGATTTGTATCTTTATTTGTTTACCTATGATAATAGTTTCTTTTCTACTCTGGTGGCTGTGTGAGCTAAAAAAAATATATATTCCAACAAAGTTACCTTACCCATTGAAAGCAATACAAAAGAGCTTCTTCGGTGGTTTTTATAAAAAACTTTCTGTTTTCAAGAATTAATTAAGGTGAGATATAATGCAAAGTACGGAAACCCTATGAGAGCTTTTACTTGAAATAGGTATATGCGAGCCAATGCGACCAGACAGAGATACAAACGTCCTATCTTCCCTGTACTGACAATTTTTGTTGAATAGAGTATAGGCAACATTAGGGCACACTGGAAAACGAAAATGCCATTTTGGTAAGATGGCTTTCACACAAGGAAGCTGAGTTGCCAGAAACTGGTTAGTTTGTGGGTGAGAAGGGTGTGAGGGGAAAATTTTTGTCTTCCTTTTACCCCTTCTCGCCTAGAAACTAAAAATCGCCGTCAACTCAGTTTCCTTATGTGAAAGGATCTTATGTACTTATTTTTAACAAACAGAGTTACCGACAGAAAAAAATTGTGCGCGATGGGTGCAATCAAGCAAGTAATCATAAAATAATATCTAGTACTTGTATGTCAAGTAGGAAAATGGGCACGACTGGATCCCACAAACTTGCTCTCGTAGCTAACAACTTTAACGTAGCTTAAAATTGACAATGTGCATATGTAGTGGTTTTATAACATTATGATACCACTAAAAAAGTTTTAAAAACAATTTAAAATATAAATTATTACTAAAAATTACTACTAATTTGTTTTTTAATGGCTAAAACAGAAAGAGCTAAAAAAAAGTATGCTATCTGATTTGTTTGATAAATAATAATTTATGAAAAAAAAAAATCAAAAATCGTTAAAGCGTTTTTTTTTAATAATTTTTATATGTAGGTATATTAAAATTCTTGAAAATTAAAAAAAATTAAATTTGGTATGCCAACTTTTATATTTAATAAAATAAAATTTTTCACAAAATTAAAAAAAAAATCCAATTGACGGCAATAATTTATAAATTAAAATTGAACATAAAGACTAAGCACCACTGAAAGGAATCTGATGATTGGTGTAGCAGTCATGAAATTCCAATAATTCCAGCCAAATACAATGGTGGTAGCCCACTCAAGTGGTTGTTGAAAATTCAAACATTCAATATTATAAATTATGGAGCGAAAGCTATGCAATTCAAATAAAAAGTACAAGTGACCTTAACTCCATAAATTATTGTGCTTCGCCCAAGGTATAACAGTGGGCTCTTCAGTCAGTCTGTTATACCCTACTAAGACACAAATTTTGGTCGATGTTTACCGACTCTTATAAAAATCACAGCAAGAAGATACTGTGAATTTTATTATTCTAGGGGAATTTGTTTAAATTCTTGCACCCAGAAAATAATTACCCGTGGTCAGGTTTTTTTTAATAAAGAAAAAGAAATTTAAATAATAAAATTCCACTGTTATACCTTGGGCGAAACACAATAATTTATGGCGTTAAGGTCACTTGTAGTTTTTATTTGAATTATATTCATTCACTCCACTTAAAAACCAAAGTAATTTTAATATTTTATTACTAAATTTCTTTTTCTTTATGAAAGCTATGCAGCCTAACTGCGAGTGTGTTATCACACAAAAAACAAATCATTAAACCGCTTTCAAGATATTGAATTTTCAAAATTGTATATGCAAAATTGAAATCAAAAAAATAATTGTTATACAATTGATTTTTCTACGAAAATATAAACCATAGTAATATAGTAGCTCATAATTTTTTTTTCCGAAATCGTTATAGCCGTTCTTGAAAAAAATCAATTTTTGTATATTGGTTGTATGGCAGGTGCCGTCATTTTTTGAGCTAAAAAAAATTCAATTTCCCCTCAAGCGAATCTAAGAACCTCAAGTCCAAAGTTTGAACCAAACCGCTTCAGCGGTTTGGGCTGCAGGTCGAGGTACAGACAGACAGACAGACGGACGGACAGACAGACAGAATTGCGAGACCCACTTTTTTCGTGTTCTCTATAATCGTAATGTTAGGGAAAAATATTATCTCGAATTTTTTTTTGTACGAAAAGCTGACCCATTAAAGAGAACTTTAAATTAAAGAAAACCTTTATCTATATACTTTTACCTCCTATCTATATACTTTTTTTCCATTTCAACGCCATTTCTTTTATAAGTATTTTTTTTATTTCATTTCACAACTTTGGCCATTTTATGCTCCTTCCATTTTATTCCATACAACCCAGGCTTCACTTGCATAACCTAACCTTGCATCAAAACGCATTTTATTCTCATAAAGAGAACATTTTATGATATTTTTCTATAAGCACTATGCCCTTGTTAGCACACTTTCATACTCACGTGCCAATTTCCATACCAAATAGTCGTCTGATTCTTGAATGAAATACAGAAATTTACTTTTAAAAAGAAATCCTTTCTCCGAGTCCCTTGAAGAATCATGAATATTTCTCCAGCAGAGTGTGTGCATATTTTTTTGTTCAGCAGAATACAAATTTTGCAAGATGCTTAAAGAAATCTGCACTACAGCCGAATACTAGAAATACTCAGTGTCAAGTGTGCCATAAAAAGTACAAAAATATTATGTAACTGAGAAGATGTACTTCAGATCCTTCGGCGGCAGCAAAAGAAAAGTTTTTTTTTTCTACATTTTTCTCATGAAAAAATGTGTCCTTTGTAACCTACTATACCCAAAGAAAACTTGGATACCAAAATTTGATTTCCTTTAAAAATGGTAATCTGGGGATGTGAACACATGTTAGCTTGAATGGAAGATTTTTTTCAGACATAGGAGGATAAGGAGGCTATATAATTTTCTCGATGCTCAAAAATACCACAGTGGTATTTATATTGCTTTCTCTATTAGGCGGCTACCAACAATGTAAACATGTACTAGACTTTTATTTTCATCGATTAATCTTATGATTAGGTACAATAACCGATAAAAATAGACTACTAAATTTACCGGAATATGAGGGAAAGTAAGATACAGTTGGGTTCATGGATTTTAATTATTGAATATCTATATCTATCTATATCTAAGACTCAGTGATGCAAGTTTTCTCACAGGCCCAACATATATGAAGGGCAAATCTGTTGAGACAGCTCTTCATGAGGTGGTTGGCACATTTGAGAAATCAATCCATTTCAAAGAATTTACTCTGGGAGCTTTCATTGACATTGAAGGGGCCTTCAATAACGTCGAAAATTTTGCAATTAGGCAAGCCCTTGACCCTATGGGCATCGATCCGATGCTGTCTAACTGGATTGACTCCATGCTTCAAACGAGACTCGTAAACGGCGAAATGGGTGATAGCCAGCTAAAAGTTAGGACCTGTGGGGGCCAGTGTTCTGGTTTTATTTACGAGAAAACGAAACATTTCAAATTAAATCCCTCCATCCATAAATGGGACTCGGTTACATATCACAGGTACGGCAAGATATCTAAACTAAACTGGAAGGACAACATTAAAGAGAATAGAGAAATGCATTTGATAAGCAACAAAACCTGCACTGAGATGGAGCTTGACATGTGGCTTCGGTAGCGCGATGGGTAGGCCGTCGGCTTCCAAATTCCAGTCACAGTTGATGTCATAAGTTCAATCCCTATGGCAGGCAAAGCTTTTCAAATAAAAATGAACATATTAAGACTCAGCACCACACAAAGAAGTCTGATGATCGGGTTGGCACTCGTGAAATAGCTGTAACTTGAGCCAAATAACTTGGTGGTAGAACACTTTAGTTGTTGTTGTTTCATTCAAAATTTTCAATAGAGAAGAAGGCGTCAATAGCATTCTATACTTGTAGTAGAATTTTTGGTAAAAGATGGGGTCCCAGCCCCAAAACCATTCATTGGATGTATACAGCCATAATAAGCTTATGTTGACATATGCATGTCTGGTTTGGTGGTCAGCCTTAGACAAGAACACCAATTTCAAAACCATGTCTAAAATTTAAAGACTAGCGTGTATTGGCACAACCAGTGCTATGAGAACTACACCGACCGCAGCCCTAGAAACTTTTCTCTCACTTGCCCTAATCGATCTTTTCACAAAAGACATGCCGACCAATAGTGCTTTGCGACTAAGACAGTGCAATTACTGGAAAAGAGGCCTTTTTAGTCATAGAACGATCGTGAACTTTACTGATATAGCCATTCAAACAGACTATATGATACCACATATTGATTTCAATCCGGTGGCCTTAATAGATATCCCTACAAGGGTTATAAGAACGAAAACCAGGTCCTAAAAACAAATCATGTATCCGTTTTTACGGACGCTTCCAAGACGGGCGGAGGGGTAGAGTCAGGCATCTTCTCAGAAAACCCACCTAGATCAATAAAGCTTCCGAACTTCTGCAGTGTCTTTCAAGCGAAGGTATTTGCAGTTTATATAGTAAATTAGAACATGGCCATCAAAGCCATTTACTCAGTTGTCACAAAGTCAAACTAGTGGAATTTTGTGGCACAGAGTTAAGATTACTTAGCGCTACCTATGTTGGGTCCCAGGACACTGTGATATACATGGGAATGAATAATGCAGACGAATTGGCGAAATATGGGTCATCCACTGATCCGAACCAAACGGAATAGTCAGTACTAATGCCACTGGAGTAGATTTCAACAGAGCTTTATGAAAGCCGCGAATGATAGGTAGTCGCAGATTGACACGTTTCAGGTTTCGAGAAATCTCTCCTTTAAATAGATCAATAAAGCTTCCGAACTTCTGCAGTGGCTTTCAAGCGGATTTGCGGTTTATGAGGCAGCCAAACATCTTTCCACACATGAACTAGTAAACAAGAACATTGACCAACAAATGGCCATAAAAGCCATTTACTCAGTTGCCACAAAGTCAAAACTGGTGGAATGTTGTCGCAGAGAGTTAAGATAACTTAGCGCAACAAACACATGTTACCATTCGTTGGCGTTATGTCCCAGGACACTGTGATATACATGGAAATGAAAAGGCAGATGAATTGGCGAAATACGGGTCATCCACTAATCCGCGCCAAACTGAATCGTCAGTACTTATGTCACAGGAGCTCGAAAAGAGCAGAATTTACCAGAGCTTTGTTGTGGCTACCTTGGCGATAAAGGCCAATTAAAGGAATCCTCTAGGAAATGTTCCCCGGACTCGTCCCTCGAGGATGCGTCATTGTTTTGGTATACGAGAACTGGGAACCGGGGGACACGTCTCCAAGCATTTGGCTCACTCGCCTCCACCGCCTACTGGAGGATTCTTGCTTATATGTGGTCTTGGTAAAATAAATGTGATGGTAGGTTAGCTCTAGGGCACATAGGACTCTAGAAAAGAGGAATGTTAGGAATCCCGGTGAGTAGAAGAAGCAAGTGGCTATTGAAAATACATATGAGTGTTTTTTATAATACAAATGCTATATACTACTGAAATACATCAGCCAAGTTAAAGACTTAGCATTATTTAATTGGACTTGTTGAATTATTGATTCAATATAGCTTTTTAACGGAAATACATTCCGCGGAAGTTGCGAGATTTGCAAGTTCCCTTAAGCTTCAACAAACTGCGTTGGACAAAAGGTGGTCGAATCTCGTGGTGCAGCCAACAATGCGCTCGTATAGGTTCTCACTCTTAATTGGACAGTAACTGGGTTCTGGAAATCGCAGGACACAGTAAAATCACCCCAGATGTGTATTTATTCCTCCGGGACAAAACTTTTATGGTTTTAAATCAATTTTATTGGCAATAAATGACAATTTAACGCGAAGTAAAATAAAAGCGTTGTTGTTGTTTGCTCAGGATTATTGCTTATTGGCAAATGCTGTCAAGTGTCATCTTAATGTGACAGGAAAAAGAAGGCTACGTTCAGGGAATTAAAGACCAGTTTCTATCAAATTATGGAAAAGGTGCGTGTCTCGACGAGGGGAATTTGGTGAAGTTTCGATAGCACACTAGATGAGGTTATATAATAAGGTAAACTCCTAGAAGTATAGTTAACGAGATAGACTCAAAGGAGAATTGTAGTAGTGATGGTGTCGTTCATATTGCACTGAAATAAGTTTCAGTTTCGTGTTTTTGACCTAGTGTTTCCTTAACGTGTTTATTGTTTTCGTTGGCGGTGTTGTAACGAATCGTAAGTCTTATCCAGGATTGCTCTTTAGCATGCCTGGGTAATTGCGCCGAAGAGCATCAACATTGCCAACGTAAACAATAGACATATTCGTTGTGTGTAAACATTGCTGACCCCGACGGAGATGAAGATTCTGTAAGTCTTCAATGGTAATGTTCGTTAACGTAACAATTGAACTGCGACAGAAGTTTTCGGATCCGACGGAGGAAGCAATGTAAAATAACAACATTCATACATACATATATAAACAAACAAAAAAAAAAACGTTACGTTAATTTTTTTTCTTTCTAATCAGTTTTAGATTGAACAGATAAGCTATTTGTTTTATTTCATAGTTTTTATTATATGTTGGTACTTTTGAACGGCCATAGTTTTTGTGCCAGGTTACCCTGTGCCTTGTTAGTTACTTTATATAAGTTTTTTACTAAAAGTAAGTTCCTTTGGCGATTTAAGCCAACCACATTCTTGTCGAGATAGTTAAGGTAGTTAGATACATATACAAAAAAAAGGATAAGACGTCAGTGTTTCGAATGTGGTATCAATTGACTTCTGAAGAAGAAGAGAAGGTTAACATTTTGAGGAATAATTCAGCCAATAGAAAAGTTACCCCCTCCGTGCTCAAAAAACTTCACAATACGATCCAGTGAGATGCCTATTGAACATTCACCCCACGCACCACCAAAAGCTCCGGAGCAAGCGTTACCACCGCTGAATCCTCCGCCTTCAGTAAACCCGTTGTTCTCAATTCCACCTCCGACAGTGACGGCTGGAGGGTGAAATCATTAGGTGCAAGACCAGCTGCTTCGGGTTCGACTCCAGCTCGGCCATCCGGTATAAGCATGTCCGGAACCTCAGGGGAGTATATATAGCGAATTGAGCGGGTCAAGCGCGGCCTTACTTCGCGACGACTAGAATCAAGCCGTTTCTGCAGGGCAACTACCGGATGGGAATCAAGGTGAATAAAACGCAAACAATGAGACAGGTAGACAGGACAATGCTAGTCTACCCAACGGCAGTGGTAATAGGGAACAATCTAGAGAACCGACTATATCATTTGAACTGAGGACAGTTATAAATTTAGCGGTGGTTAATGCATATGACTTCTATAGAAACTCTATGCAAAAGTATATCCGCTTCAGTGAGAGCAGAAGTAGAGAGGGGTTTCCTGGATTTCCTGAAAGAGATTAATTACACCACTCGGCCGATTCCTTCTTTAGAGGAAAGAATCTGTCCTCCAACGACCAATCATCCTGTGGCTTCCACGGCCAATCCTCCCGTGGCTCCACCACCAGTTCATCCACCACTTCCGGCACCACCAGCGTCTCCGGTAATTTTTAGTCTTGGTCCTTAGTCTAGACCATACGTTCCTATTAATCGAGAAGATTGGAATCCGAATAGAAGTCGAGATCTGGGATCAGGCCACGAAGGTGGAACTAGACCACCGATGCCGTCCACAAAACAGTACTGGGGGATGAGAAATCCTCACTACAGTTTCCAACTGAACCAGGCCCACTCACCTTCCTGAAACACGAACCGACCAACGCGCAACTGGATTCGTATCGATAAGTGGGATATTAAGTTCGATGGAAAGCCGGAAAAACTGACAGTAGAGGATTTCATTTGTGGTCAAGATGTTGCAACAGGAGCATCAGGGATGTACTTGGGCTAAGATCCTAAGAGATTTTCACCTATTACTCTCAGGGGCTGCCCGCGAATGGTACTGGCAATACCAACGATCCAATTATCGTCCAGACTGGCCAAAATTAAGAGATGCATTGATGCGACAATTTCGAAATTAAAAATCAGATTTAGACATCATGCGGGAGATAATGGATCGGAAAGTGCCTGGAGTCCAGCGATTATTACTTTGCTGATATCAGTAAATTACGATCTCAGCTCAGGATACAAATTTCTGAAGCCGAACTTGTCAGGGGCAAAAAAGAACCTGAATACGCGGATCAGGAGCCTGGTGTATCCTCAGTCAATTTATACCCTAGATCAGCTAAGGGCTGCGTGCAAAGACGCAGATTACGCTTTTCCTAATCGAGATCGTGATGGTCCGAAACGCCAACGACCGCCTACTCGGTATGCCGCTAACGAGCAAGAGATGGACCCGGAGGGTTCCGTTTTCCAAGACGAGCATGTAGATGCTTTTCAGCCCGCGGGTTCACGCCCCGAAATTCCCAGATTGGGGAGCGATTCTAGACCCTCAGTCTGCTGGAATTGCCGAGTGGTGGGTCACTCATTTATGGACTGCCCATCGTCAACCCGAAACATTTCTTGCTATAGGTGTGGAAAGGAGGAAGTTATTAACGTTAAATGCCCACAATGTAATCCGGAAAACCGGTTCCGGAACGCGAGAAACCTGGGGAAGTCGCGTTCGACCCAGCCGGCCCCAGATGTTCCAAAAACATAATAGAAACGCCAACGCCTAAGTTCCTAAAAAAATTTCAATATTAGTAAGAGATAGAGACCAGAAAGATACAATAAGTGAACCAGGAATTAAGTTGAAAATAAATCCATCAGATGTTAGGATTAAGAGATATAATGAAACTAGAAATAAGATTTTCAAAGGATGCATTAGTGAAGTTTCCAAAAGAATAGAAAAAAACTAGAAATAGGTTTAAGGTTAGGAAACAATTAAAGAAAAATATAGCGTCAACCATTTTCGATACCAACATTGACCCAAGGCCGTATGCCAATATCACTGTAGCTGATACTGATTTTCTTGGTTTGTTGGATAGTGGGGCCAGTATAAGGGCCAGTTTGTTCACACTTGATTATCTTTAATCAAGGAGTATTCTAGTTGATAATCATGGAATGTGTTTGTTCACTTAAATTTTAATCAAGGATTCCATGATTTGAGCAGTTAATTGAAGATAACACTAATCAGCCGAATTTGCTTTATTAGCACCATTTAATCAAGGATTTACAGGAATTCAGTTTGTTCATGCTTGATTTACGCACTCGCATGATAAACAGAAGAACGTATGCTCATAAGATATACCTTTGTCACCATCTTGGGTTTTCTGTGACATCTCAATCATATTTCATTATTATTTTAAATTTTAAATCACTTCTTAAATTTGGCATTTGAAGAAATTGTTTTTAAGTGATAAGAACAGTAAAAACATAAAAAGCAATAAGAACAACCAAATTAGTTGAAATTAATAATTTTTTTTAGAATTTATTATGACTATTGTAACGTCACACAAGAAACAAGAAAACCTTGTTTCTTTTTATTACTGTATGTGGCCACTTTTGACATAAAGTGAAACAATTTAACAAAAACAAAAAACAATGCACTTTCTCTGGCTGCCATTGCGAACTGTGTTTTTTTTATAAAAAAAAAAGTTTAATGGTTGCAAATAAGAATTTATTTACCTTCTAATTATTGTAAACGCTATTTTCTAATAAGAATTCACAAACACAAAATGGCACAAACGTCAACAAAAATGAAAGAATCCTAATTCTTGATCAAGTTTTGACAACTGACAGAAAGACTGGAAAATGGAACGATTTGTGGAAAAGCCATAATTTGTTAATCAAGCTGAAAAAAAGTGAACAAACAGTCTTTGACTATCACGGATCTGTAATCATGGATTAGGAAGAATCCGTGATAATCAAATTGCAGATTTAACCCATTGTGAACAAACTGGCCCTAAGTATGGTTGGGAAAAATTGTTTAAGGTTCGTGGAAAAGGCAAAACTCCAAATTCAGTCGTATAGTGCAGGCGTCAAAACGGTGTCTGCTTTGGAGGCAGTCAAGCAGAAATTTTTGGATTTTGATCGGAATGGTCTCGGAAAGACGGCGCTCATGGAGCATGTCATCGATGCCGGAGATTCGGTTCCGGTGGAGCAGATACAATACCCTGTTTCTCCAGCGATCCAAGCTCTTTTGTACCAGTAAACAGAGCTCGGCGTTATCGAGGAGAGTGATAGTCCGTGGTGTTCACTCATGGTCCTTATAAAGAAGCCAGGTCCAAACAATAATCATTCTAACTATATGTGAGGTCTTTTAAATGCAATAATGCACGGCACTAGTTAGAAGGAATAGAAGGAAAGGAAAGATTTTTGTTGGAACAGTGGATTGAGAATTAGATGTTTATTATCTGATGAAATTTCAATGGTGGCATCCAGTTGAAACAGGGAAATATAGAAAAGAATGATACCTTGTCTGCGGCTCGAACCAACACGTCCAGGTTAGCAGTCAAGCACTATATCCACTGTGCCATTGCCACCCGCAATACGACCAAGTATCGTTTTTGCCTGGATTCCCAGAAGGTCAACGCACTGACCAACAATGACGCTAACCCTCTCCCCCATATCGAAGGGCTTCTCAGTCGGCTACCAGATACCTACTTTATTAGCAGTGTAGACTTAAAGGAAGCATTCTGGCAAATACCGCTGGAGAAGGAGAGTAGGGAGAAAACGGCATTTGCGGTACCGGGGAGACCCTTGTACCAATCCACTGTCATGCCCTTTGCATTGTGTAACGCCGCTGCCCAAAGGTTATGTCGGTTAATGGACAAGGTGATCCCTGCACGACTTCGGGATCGGGATCATCGTTGGTGGCGGGAAATTGACACCCGATCCAGCAAAAGTGGTGGCCGTAGTGGACTTTCCTTTGCACGACAGGTTAAAAGGTTTCTTGGTCTAGCAGGGTGGTATAGAAGATTTATCAAAGACTTTTCTAGCTTGATCGCTGCCTTAACGGACACCATTGAAGAAGAAATATGCAAAACTCCTTATGACCGAAGAAGCCAAGATAACATTTGAGAATTTAAAATTAGCCCTTACAACATGCCCCGGTCTTTCTCATCCCGATTTTTCAAACATTTTTTTTATACAATGCGATGCATCAGACTCTGCAATCGGTGCGGTGCTGTTCCAGAGACATGACGAAAATGAGGAATTGCCAATCGCCTACTTCTCGCAGGTATTAAATGCACGCCAAAAGAAAAAGTTTGCGTCGAAAGAGTTTCAAAACTTTTTGCTAAGCTACGGAGTACGACATTTCCGAACGGCCAACTATTCGCCGCAAACTAATGCATCGGAAAGAGTCAAACGAACGCTTCTAGCGGCCATACGCTCCTACCTTAAACAGAATCAACGCGACTGGGATATGCACTTAACCCTTTCGGTACGGATGTGGTACACGACAAAGAACATTTATATGGACTTGTACCACATCCGTACAGAAAGGGTTAAGTGCGATATCACTTAACCCTTTCGGGTTGAGAAGCTCGGTACACTCTGTTACTGGTGTGTCGCCGTATTTTGCCATTTTCGGAACAAATATGATGGCACACGGTAGCAGTTACGAGCTGGCAGAGAAGTTGGACAACATGGGGATGGTGAGCTGATGACGCTTCCGAGAAAAGATAGGTTGCGTCTTATCCGCTCCCGTATCAAATAAGGCATACTAGATGCTAAAAAGAAAAGTGCAAAAAGGTTTAACACGCGAGTGCGAAATGTGATTTATGTACCCGGTCAAAAAATCTTCAAAAGAAATTTCGTCCTTAGCGGCACATCTAAACAACTAGCCGCAATACCCAAAGTATACTAAGAGCCAATTTATTCACTATTGCTCAACTTGATGAAAACTCCAAAGTTGGCCAACTTACAAGTTGACTTCAAATCCGTAGTTGAACTGAAAGTTGAAATATGCTTTTATTCACTACTTCGAATCTGAACTCCAGAGTTGAAATTCAAAAGTTGACCAACCTGCAGTTTCTTAAATATCCTTGGGATATTTGTGACACACGACGCACAAGACGTCATTTTCAACTTTTGTTTTGCATTAGAATTAATTTTGCATTTTGAACAATTTTTCATTCCATGTGAAGCGCGGAATCAAAAAAATTGCAAGCTTAATTGAAAGCTATACAAAACGGATTAGGTACAAATATTGGCGCAAAATTTTAAACAGCCTATTATGAAGGATTTAGTATGATACTACATAAAATTTTACTAATTCTTTAACAGTTTACTAAAATTTTCTTAATTTTAAATATTTTTTAACTAGTATCATACTAAACTAATTTCCTTCATAAAATTCAGCTGAACACGCCCAAAAAACTGACAGCTCGTGCAAAAAATTCACAAACACTCCTGATTTTGACAATTTTAAACTTCAAAGTGTCATATGGATTTAGTACGATACTAAAAAGATAATATAGCCATTTGGTGATTTTAAATTTAGTAAAATGTTAGGAGATAGTATGATGCTAAACTCGTTTAAAATTAGCAAAATACATTTTTTACCTGGTATTATACTAAAAACGATTTAACATCGTACTAAATCGACTGAAATTTTGCGCCATTATTTTTAAAGCAAATAATTAACACATATCTAGCGATAAGATGTGACTTTCCACACACTATAATCTGTTCTTATAACTATTTTGTTTTCCTAAAATGAAATTATAAAGGAAGAAACACAAATTTTCACAGAGAAGAATAATGTAGGGTCAAACAGGAAAAGCCAAACAAAGATCAACAACTCCATGAAACGTAAAAACTGTTGTTGTGAAATGGAATCATGAATGGATCGATGTTCATGAGTATGTTTTTACACTTGTCTGGCGAAATCGTCGCCCACTAAACTTAAACATCACAAGACCAGCAAATCATTCCATATACAACATGGAACACAAACACAATACTGAAGTGAATTGAAATTGTACACTTGTTCTATTTTTTGGTGGGGAAAAGGCACCATTTTTATAAACAAATTTTAATTATAAAAATATAAAAAAAAAAATAAGAAGCCAAAAAAAAAATCATGCGGTCCCCCATCTTAGTACTAACTCACCCGGCGATGCTTGATTTCGGTAATCGGTCGATAACTGAATAGCATGAATGAATGGACAGAAATGAAGAAAAATCTCAAGTTTGGTCGCTAACTTCTACTATTTCGGGGAGTTGAGAAAATCCAAAGTTGATCAACTCTAGATTTTAAAATAAATAGTTGAAAACATCAACTTTGAGTGAATAAAAACTATTTCTTAAATTGACTGTTAAAATCCCAGAGTTATGTTCAACTTTGACTGAATAAATTAGGCCCAAATGTCGTATTGTGAAACCAGTAGGGAAAAATATGTATGAATAAGAAAACCTGTCAGGAAAGATCATTGGAGTCTTGCATGCAAAAGACTTAAAACAGTAAAATTGCGCACCAAAGTACAGAGTAGGTACTGGGCGTACAATCAACAGCCTAAATTAACTGGCACCAACTACAATCGTAATCTAGAATAGAGAATTACCCAGGAAATAGTGAAAATGATTTTAAAATAAAGATAAGAATATTTATAAAACTCTGAGGCACCTTCAAAAATCTATAGAACATTCATCCCAACCTGTTCATGTGAGTTATCCGTGTATCTATGTACATATATGGATATTATGTATTAGGCGCTTCAATAATCACTCCTACTACCTTCCCAATCACTCCATACCTGAAACATTAGGTTAATACCCCAACATCTGTGATAGTTTATCTTTATAAACGAACCAAGACCATAAACCACCTTGTACCTGAAACTTCGGGTCAATACCTGTACCATCTGTGATATTTTGCACAGAGTCCAATCTTTTTATCTATCTACATATATTAACATCAGTGATACCGCAAGGCGACCTTATCTTAATTTCGATACTGTGATACTAAATCGTCGTTAATTCATATCTCACCATCCGTGGTGGAAATGAAATCAAAATACTTTAAAGGATTGAGATATGTACATACTGGAAAACTCAGATTAGAATGCAGAAGAGAAAAAAAAAACATCGTGTAAAAAAAACATCCGCACAATTCTAGCCAGATCTTCTTGATCTTGAGAGGGTTGTAAATAAGAAGTAATACGCTTGAAAATGTTAGAGAGAAATACCATAATTTAACTTTTTTATTTTATAAAATTGGTTCATTTTTTACATTCGAGATCGATGATCTTAAGACAACTAAAATAGATATCTATAATAATGTTAAATAAATAAATGACCTACGACCGCCGCGGCGGCGGAATCGATATCGAGGGACATGGTACCGGCTTTGCAGCGATAAAGATGACTAAGGGCCGTAGATGCTCATTCTATAGGATGATGTTAAAATTGACCGATATAACGACAGAATTGTAACAAATTGTATAGATGCTCGGCTGTAAGGGCGTGAGTTCTCGCCAGGTTCGTGTGATTTCTGCTTCCATAGGTTTTCGGGCAGCTTTGGCACCGTCTTACATCTCAAGAGTGATTCTCTAGAGTCGGAGTTTTGCTGTGGCTACCTTGGGCGATAAAGGCCAATTAAAGGAATCTTCTAGGAAATGTTTCCCGGACTCGGCCCTCGAGGAAACGTTATTGTGTTGGTACACGAGAACAGGGAACCGGGGGACACGTCTCCAAGCATTTGGCTCACTCGCCTCCACCGCCGACTGGAGGATTCTTGCTCCTATGTGGTCTTGGTAAAATAAATGTCATGGCTATTTGAATATATGTCAGCAAAGTACATTCAACTCGTATTGCACTGAAATAAGTTTCAGCAGCGATTGGGACTATGAGATGAGCGATGACAGCTTCGTCTAAGCCGCAAACTATAGGTGTTCACAGATTGACACGTGTCGGGTTTCGAGAAATATTTGTCCGGATATTTCACGGAAAAAAACTGAATACTTACTCTCGCTAAACAGGCCTCAACTATCCCTATTGGTTGGAATCTTAACTGGTCACAACTCAATGGGAACCCATTTAAACAGAATATGCATCAGCGCATGTCCAAGCTATACCTATGCTTGTTTCAGACCTAGGGATGCCAAAAACCAAAAATGCTTTACTTAATTCACCTTTGCGTTTTTAAGAGAATATATAGTCACCCGAGTGCAAGAACTAGGGCTGGCCACGAGAAGAGAAAAGTCTCAGTTCTCGCATGTTGCACGATGAGCCCGAGACCTTTTAAGCATCTGACCTTTTAAGCATCTGAGACGAGACCGATACAAGACTGTGTATTTGGACCGAAATTTACAGAGAGTTTAATAAAGTAAAAAATCCAATATGTTAAATATTTATTTTGTTCTGTACATATTCAAACTATAAACCAAACTTTTTCGCTCCAATAATCAACTGGTTGTCCCGAAATCGTATTTTGCGGAGACGATACCGGGACAAGACCTATTCATACGAGACCGAGACGAGACTCAAAATTTTCGATTTTAACGAGACTGAGACGAGACTTACAAAAGTCTCGCCGAGTCTCGTCTCGTGGCCAGCCCAAGCAAGAACTAGGCCGCTTGATTTTTAATATTTTGGATATAGCAACGTTTCTTCGTTATCAAGCTACCTAAGAGCTCGTAGCGAACTTAGTCAAAACACAGCATGAGTGCACGCATATAACCATTATGAATATATTTATTTGTTGAGACACTTGTCTAGTTTCGAAGCGTCTTAATAATGTAGATAGGTGTTCGAATTTCACGCATAATTAAATGAGCTCAAAATCTTTTTTAGCATCTTTAAAATGAACATATCATTTTGGTATGCGAAGTTAGAATAATTTAAAAGTTAATTATAAGAATTTCTTCTACAATTGCTATTCGTAAAAAGACATCCTTTTGTTGTTCACTTAGTCGTTCGGTATTCAAAAACTATTTCCTTTGTGTATGCCAAAGGAAAGTGTCCTTAACAGCTTCCTAGAAATGTCATCACTCTAACAAAATATAATCCAACAAAATGGCAATAAATAGGATTTATCTTGGAAAATTATTTCCCTTAATAAATTATCCTAACTTGTTCATTGTAGGATATGTGGACTATGATGTTGTGATAACTTTATCCTGTTTGGGTCCTGCCTGGACTCTGATAAACAAATATTAACTATTATGCTTTTCTTATATTACAACACATAACTATAACGTAACAGTAGATGACATTCAGTAGAGTAGAGAGTAGACATAGACATAGAGTGCTATTATCTGACATCATGCAATGACTTAATGTCAACCGGATGAGAAAGTAAATACTGATGAGTTATGGAAATGGTGGAGCTTAGGTAAAATGCTTTTTGTCTATTTATATAGTACCTACACCGTACCGACAAACAATAAGTAAAGGTATGTCGAATAATTGTATTACTTTTCTCTCAGCTGTGATGAGATGTTCACAGGCATTGGCATAGGAAGAGGTACCTAAAGTATTAGGGGTAACAAATTATTCATAACTTAATGTGAGGCTTTGACTGAGGTGTTTGTTCTGTATTCCTGAAATAAATTTTTTAATATAGGCGACTTAGGGACAAGAGCAGGTATAGGTACCTATCATATTTATTTAAATATAAAATGAAGATTTCAAACTGTCTGTTAGTAAGATTTATCATAATCTTCTGCAAATGTCGAAGATTTACCATACAAGTTTGAATCTCCTTAAATGAATTTTTAAAATAAAAATCATTTAAATCTTCTTCAAAACATTGGTTTGTCAAATCAAACATACTTTTTTCGGAGAACACTTCTGGAACCGATCCATTTAAACGCCATTTTCTTCCGTTGACAGATGGAAATGTAAAAAAACGAATGTTTTGTCATAATTCTCTTTTTGATCTTTTTGTGCAGTGAAGCACCAAATAAATCTCATTACCTAAATCTCGGTTTAGTGGTCGGTGCAAACGTTATATTACTCAAACATCAAAATGAGGAAATTCTAGAATTAAGCGATAAAACTTAGAATTTTTCAGTGACATTGATAAAAGTCCGACATTGTTCGGTATCATTATTAAACCCAGACATTTTCAACCGATTTTCTTGCTTTACAACCGTGCCTTGAGTGGTTCTGAGGATTGTTACTCCCTCTTTGGGACCTCTGTCCCGTTCACGCAATCCACTAAGGGTATTTATCAAGAAATTTGTAGCTTTGTACAAATATTGTTTCTATAATAATAGACCACGGTAAATTGCGACGAGAGAGAATTAGACGCAGAAAAACACTTAAACTTAATCAGGAAGTTAGTAAGATATAAGGGCGCAAAATTTTAAACAACCTATTGTTAAGGGCTTAACATTTTACTAGTTAACAATTTCCTAACTATTAAGCAATTTACTATCTATTCCAAAATTTTAAACCTTTTGCTAACTAATAAATTGCATTTGTAGGGTTTCAATTTGATGAACCCAATTATTGTTTTTATGCGTTGCAAATTAATTATATGTTGATGAAAACCCATCATGTGCTTGAAATAAGTATTCCATATTTATATTTTTATCATTTTAACTTCATTATTTACAAAAAAAAAAGAAAAAAAAGTTGGGTACCAGCAGGACTCGAACCTGGAACATTCGGGTTTTCTCATATGAATTTAGTACGATACTAAAAAGATAAATAGCCAGTTGGTAATTTTAACTTTAGTAAAATGTTAGGGGATAGTACGATGCTAAACTCGTTTAAAATTAGCAAACCACAATTTTTAACCTAGTATCATATTAAAAATGATTTAACATCGTACTAAATCGTCTAAAATTTTGCGCCAAGGTCTCTGCTAAGGGGCCAGTTATAGCTATCATTGAAAACCATCATTGAAAAAGTTAGCTGTTGATTTTGAGACGCTTCGATGGTTTAATCGTTGAATATTTTACTGCAGAAATATAGCTTACGACTTCAAAATTATCTCTCCTTCAAAAAAAATCATTTTGACCCATATCTTCCCCATAGAGTAACTTTTAATTTTTTCAATGATCATTGGTAAGGTAGTTCATCATTGAAAAAATAAATGTCATTTTATGAGAAAAGTTGTGTCAAATTGAATTTTATTTTACCGGAAAATAATTATTAAGTCAATAAGCTTTACTTTGGCATCAAAATAATTTTTTCTTCAAAATCTCTCAAAATTGACCATCATTGGAAACCATCATTGAAAAAGTTAGCTGTTTATTTTGAAACTCTTGGAAAGTCCAATCATTGAATATTTTAATGCAGAAATATAGCTTAAGACTTCAAAATTATTTCTCCTCCAAAAAAAAAAATCATTTTGACCCATATTTTCCCCATAACAACGTAACTTTTAATTTTTTCAATGATCATTGGTAAGGTAAAAAGTAATTTTATGAGAAAAGTTGTACAAAATTCAATTTTGTTTTACCTAGAAATAAATATTAAGTCAATTAGCTTTACTTTGGCATCAAAATAAACGTTTATTTTTTCTTCTAAATTTCTCAAAATTGACTATTAATATTTTCAATGATGGTTTTCAATGATAGTTATAACTGACACCTAATCTGTGTAATCCAAAGCAGCCTTAGCTAAAGGTGAAAAATAGGTATCGTCAACAAAGAATATATAACGATCATGAAAGAACCATCAGGGTCGGTATATCTGGGGAAAGAGAATACATTTTCTGGAGCAAGTAAGGCTTTGAATATATTCATTCTTTAGCAAATTATGGTGTCCATGTGGGTTCTTTACAAAAAGAGGACATTTTCCTCTAAAAGCTATTAAAAAGAGAACATGTAAGAGCAAAATAGAGAATAGAGAAATACAACTAAAAAGTAAAATACAAAATAGGCCTGAGTAGGTCTGCTCGTTTTGATAAGGGGCTGGAGTTGCCTTAATCATAAATAATATCGTCTTATTATTTTTCTCTTGTACTTTTTCTTATATAACTCTATCGTTAAATTGATAGAAGCTTTGACAACATATTCCTACTTTATTATAAAATTTACCTAACAATGAAATTTAACAGCCTTATTCTGGCAACTCACTGATGCCTCACAAATCACAATAACATTATAACTCGTGGTGATATCGCCTTATAAAAACTTACAAATTATGATCTGCTCCTTGGCAGATCACAACTCACGTTGTTTTTGTGAGGTTTCTTATGAGGGATCCAACAGAATACGAAATTGTGACCACCTCATAAGAAACCCGCACTCCCAAAAAATTGTAAACTGTGAGCCTCGCAAAGGCAGAATAGGGCCATTAAGTCTATTAAATGACATTGAAATACAAATTATTGCAATAAAACAAAAGCGAATTTCATTAACAAAAATAGAGAACAAAAATAGATCCCTAAAGAAAAAGAATTCGGGCGAAATTTTAATGCATGTAATTTAATGGAAGCCAAAAAATGGCTAAACAATGGAATGCCAAATAAACAATAGCAACACAACAAAATGCTAAATAAAAAACAAGCAAAACAATAAAATGTCAAACGAAAAAATGCAAAAAAAAAACAGAATGGCAAATAAAAAATTGCCAAACTTCAAAAAGCCAATCAAACTAAAAACTAAATGAAAATTGCGAAATGTGAAATGATGATTTGTCATAACATTTAAAAAACGAAACGTAATTTGCAAAATGTTTTATGCAAAATAATAGAATGCTAAATAACAGAAATGCAAAACGAAAAACGGCGCAATGCCCCTCCGCGAATCGTCAATTTGACGAACAATTCTGGCGAAACATACCATACCCGTTATCTCGATCACTCGGGTTAGGTACGATTGATCCACAAAAAAAAAGGTCGACTGGTCAAAATGTCTACTTTTATCGACTTTTTTGAAATTTAAAATGCCATCAGTTTTTTGGTAGACTAAAAGAATGTCGACATTATGAAATCTCGACTTGACAAAATGTCGACTGCGTTGAAAATAGTCGAGCAAAATATCGCCTTGTCGATACAAATTGGTAAGAAATGCTGACCTAAAAAATATCGATTTTTATATGATCGACTTTCATAATTTCGACAAAAAAATGTCGACTGGTGTTTGAAGACGATGCTAAGCCATCCACTAACGATCAGATCATTTTCGTTAATATATTACCATTCAGTTTCGAAACCGCCAATTTAGAGATTTTAACTGTCGACTTTTAAAATGTCGATTAACAATATGTCGACTATGAAAATTTCGACTGTTGAAATCGAAAATATCGATTTTTATATGATCAACTTTCATAATTTCGACAAAAAAATGTCGACTGGTGATTGAAGACGATGCTAAGTCAGCCACTAACGATCAGATCATTTTCGTTAATATATTACCATTCAGTTTCGAAACCTTAAAGTTAGAGATTTTAACTGTCGACTTTTAAATTGTCGATTGACAATATGTCGACTATGAAAATTTCGACAGTTGAAATCTCTTTTGTTAAAATGTCGATTACAGCCGATAGTTTGAAAGTCAACATTTTGAAAATCGCATTTTAAAAAATCGGTCTAGTTTTTTCGATATTTTGTTTAATCAGTCTTTTAACCAGTCGATATTTTTTGTCGAGATTTAGAAAATCGATCTTAGGGAGTCTATGTTTTGAAAGTCGACATATTGTACCCAATCCCGATTACTTATTGAATTTTAGCAACGAAATTAAAAACGATCCAAAAAATTTAATGCATTTCAATAGAAAGCAATAAAACCCTTATATTTTTAATTGCTATATCAAGTAAAATACAAGCTCATTTCCATACCGGCTATGAAAAATTAAAAAATAAATATATAACGGCTCCAAAAGACACAAGTGATATTTTTTATTTCTGGACGGGTTTTCTCTAAAGAAAATAACTTAAAAGATTTGAGAAGCACTATGTACACATGTACATACATAATAATGTGAAATATTGAAGCGGGTGAAGTGGGTCTTCTTATAAACTTAACTCTTTCAATGTTTTCAGTCTTTCTTCAAAAAATAAATGGTATTAAAAAATTCATGGAATTCATTCAAAATTTCTTCCAATATTTTCTAAGGAATAATCATGTCACATGGTTTGAAAATTCTTAGGCTTGCCTTACAACAACTTATCATATTGTCCGAAGAACTTCCAAACAATATTATTGAAGAGCAAAATAGAGTTTTTGAAGCAGAGAGTTATGAAATCGATATGCCTGAAGATTCTCAAAGTGGGAACCCTGTCTGATTTTTGTTATAAGCAAACAATAGGTACTATCTCTTTATATAGGTATAGGGAGATAGTTTTTGGTTATCAGTTTAAACAGTATTTTACCTGCATTTTCATTGGGTTTATTATTGTGAGTGTAAGAGCAGGATGCAAGATATGCATAATTTGCGTCCGTTTTTCGCGGAATTTGACGAACCAGTTCCAGTTAAAAGTGCGATTGATAGTGTATTCATTGTGCGCAATAAATTAAACAAGCTTAAATAATAATTTAAATTAATTTTATTAATTAAACAATAATTAGTAAGTTCAATAAAAATACATACCTATACTATATAGGGAACAAAATTTAATTTTTAGGTGATTAAATAGTTAGATTTGGTAGATTTAAAAGATAAAGTGTTGTGAAGTGTTATTATATTGTGTTTATTTATTTGTCTTGTGAAAGGGATTTTAAAATAGTGTGTTTGATTTGTATTATTAATTAATTTCCAGAGTAGTTAGGGCATTAAGGCCATATTTTAGGTCAAACCTTGCACTTCATTCTGACGGGATGAACTTTGGTACGCTAATAGTCCACATCCTAGGTTTACTTTAAAGAAGTGTTCCTCCGGTGGCAATACTGGCAGACCAGATATAAAAGAGTTGCCTTCTGACCATGTTTTAACACGAAATTTCACATAAAATACACTTTAAATCGAGAACCAGACATCGGTTGATGTCGTGAAATGTCTCGCTGGATTAGGAATACTTGATGCCATAGGAATATGTTAATTTTTGTTTACCCCTACCCCACCCTTGTACGCGGGGTGGGGGGGGCAAAATACCCTCGGCGGATAAGGGTTTTTATTTGTCAGAAAATAATGGTTATACATTGAATATTCATAAAATTTTAAGATGATCGTCGACGTAGAATTTTATACTCTCTACAGCATATCCAAAGTCCATTAATATCCGTGTATTAGTTCTTTGTATAATCGCTTTCCAAATGGGGAGAGGGTAAGGTGGAAGTATATCAAACCACAATATATTTGGCTTGGTATAATCTAAGCATATGGCACATGACCTTAGGGTAATTTTTAATGCT